>PVHP010006864.1:11410-52720 GCA_004024765.1 Zapus hudsonius | reverse complement strand
AAGGATGGCTTTTTTAACTCCTGGTCTTCCTGCCTCTATCTGTGAAGGTCTGGGCTTACAGGTGTGTACTTACCTCCATGCCTGCACAGAATCTAATTCTTCAGTTTCCAGTGGGTTTTAAAGTAGGGAAGGAGAGACTGCCCAGAATCCCAATGTATATTAGAGCTGAAGCAGAGCCCTATGCAGAATTGTGTCTTGGTATGTCTTTCTTTCATTGACAAGTTTGTTGTACCTAAGAGATCCCTGTCATATCTGAAGAGAGACTCCCCTGGGTGCCTGGCACATGTTGCCCACAGCCCCAACTCCTTGGGAGGCTGAGGTAGGGGCTGCTTGAACCCAGGAGCCTGTAGCATGGCAACATAATAAAAGCGTATCTTACATTAATGCCTAGTATGCATCTCACAATCTCTCCGTGCATTAAGAAAAACATGATCACTATTTAGTTTTTAAAAAAGAAAGGTTGGAATAACGTGTATTTCTTGCTGGGCATGGTGGCTCATGCCCACAATCCCAGTACTTGGGAGGCTGAGCAGGATTGGAGTCTAAGAGTGAGATGATGCTCTCAGAACAAACAAACATACATTTCTTTATAGCTTGTTTTTAATCCCCCAATTTGTCATAGCAGTCTCTGATACGCTATAGTCATTTGTATAAAATCATAGCTATGGATGTTCTATGAACACACAGTTAGCTCTAACAAGGAACACGAAGAGGAACCTGAGCTGGGTGTGGTGACTCACACTTGCCACCCCAACTCTTAGGGGGCTCAATGAGGCCCAAGAACCACAGGTTTGAGGTCAGCCGGGGATACATGGGGAAGTGCTGTCTCCAATGAAATAAAGCACTTCAACAAACTAAGGCTCTTATCTATTAGGCACCCCATTTAAGGACAACGGATTTGGGACCTCATGTTCACACCAATTAAATCAGATTACAGGAAGCAGACCAAAACTCAGAACAGTCTGTCTGAAGCTCTCTTACCTTCCTGTCACACCGCAGCAACTCAGAATCTTAGGACAGAGAAGAAAAGGTTTGCTCGATCACTGGTTCTTTATAAGACAGCACAAGCGGAGACGGTCTGCTCATTTCAAAAGTCTCAGTGCTTAGCAGGCCCTGCAGTTACAGGAGTGTGCTAACACAGTTTAGGTCAACTCACCTCTGTAATAAAACAGGCAGAGGTCGGAGAGCACAAACCAGCGCTTCTTCCACAGCTTCATGCCAGTGCTGTCCTGCAGGAAGCCAGCACGGTGTCAGAGTTCTGGGACGAGTGTGACATAACCTACTTAACGTTAAGGCCTCTTAAGATTTCAGGGAGCCCAGCTTCAGTTAGACAGAGAAGTGAGTGCAGGTCTGCTACTTGCAGTTGGACAAGGGAGATTCCCTGTACTGTGCATGTCTCTACTACAAGGAAACGGTAACACATTGAGGAGTTCACCTGTATGAAAGTATCACACGGCACCTCAACACTGTGCACACTGATTACATGCCAGGTAAGAAAATTGAGAGAGGGCTGGAGAGATGGCTCAGTGGTTAAGGCGCTGGCCTGCAAAGCCTAACGACGTGGTTATGATTTTCCAGCACCCATGTAAAACCAGATATAAAGTGGCGCATGCGTCTGGAGTTTGTTTGCAGCAGCTAAAGGCCCTGGTATGCATATTCATTTTCTCTCTCTCTCTGTTTACAAAAAATAAATTAAAATGTTAAAAAAAAAACACGTTCCTAGGTAGAGGGTGTCCGAAGAAAGATACTGTCATGCGAAAGGAGCATACTGAAGCAATCTGATTGGGTTTTGTATCTGGAAAGCAATGTGAAATTCACTTTTCTGAACACAGAAGTCATGTAGGGTGAGGATAATGTAACCGCATTAGCAGTAGTGTGCAGACTTACTCATAACCAGATTTAATAAATGTTAATTGCCAACGTGAAATAAAAATATGCACTGAAATTATCCCAAGGTAAGATGATTTAAAATGATCACAAATAAACATCTTCCCCACCATCAGGCAGGGTCTCACTGTAGCCCAGGCTGACTTTAAAAATCACAGTGATCCTCCTACCTTTTGCCTCCTGAGTGCTGGGATTAAAAGGTTTAACTGAATCTGCACCACCATAATCTGTCCAGCCATAAATATAGAAACTTTAACATAGAAATACAGTTCATATTTTTAAAATATTTATTTCTTTATTTGCAAGCATAGAGTCAGAGAGAGATAGATAGAGAGAGACAGACAGAGTCAGAGACAGAGAGAGTCAGAAAGAGAATGGGTGCGCCAGGGCCCCAGCCACTGCAAATGAACTCCAGACGCATGCACCCCTTTTGTGCATCTGGCTTTACATGGGTACTGTGGACTTGAACTTGGGTTGTTAGCTTTTGCAGGCAAGCACCTTAACCACTGAATCATCTCTCCAGCTCCCAAGTTCATAATTTTTTCTTATGTCAGCAATTTTGATTTTGCCTATCCTGCAGAAAGGAGTATCCATCTGGTAGTTTTTTCTAAGTAATCTACTTCATAGAACTACACGGCTCAAACAAAATGACTATTCTAATAAAAATCGCTTTTCCACCTACAATAAAGCAAAAACGAGCTCACTCCCAGAATGCTTTAATATGCCTAGATCGACTTCTTTTGCCTTTATTTTTCCTTCGTTTCTGAGACAGGGTCTCACTGTGCAGCCCTGGCTGGCCTGGGGCTTGCTATGCAGACCAAGCTGAGAGTCACCAAGAACTGGGATTTTAGGTATAAGCCACCAAAATTAGCTTCAATTAATATATCTCAGTTTATTTCTAGTTAATCTAATTGTAACTTTAGAAGAGTAGATATTAATATGGGTAGATAAAATTTCTAAATGTAAATAAAATACTTGTCTTTAAAATTAACAACTATCCCAAGAAATAGACCAAAAACCTGAGGGGGGGTAGGTAAGCTTAAATGGTGCAAATTTTCAGTTTCTTAATTAGGCTTTTCTTCAGAATGGACAAAGGACCCTGTAAACATAGGTCACATATGCAGTAAGACTTCTGCCACACTGTATTAGCCAATGGGGTCAGAAATAAGAACAGTTACTTTAAGAAAGGCGTTCAGCCGGGCATGGTAGTGCACACCTTCAGTCCAAGCACTTGAGAGGCAGAGGTAGGAGGATCACCATGAGTTCGAGGCCAGCCTGAGACTATATAGTGAATTCCAGATCAGCATGGTCAGAGCCCAGACCTTAACTTGAACCCCCCCCAAAAAAAAAACATAAAAGAAAGGAGTCCAATTATCTCCTTTAAATTATTTACGAGAAAAAAGTTATTTATGAGAGAGGAAGAGAGAGAGAGAGAGAGAGAGAGAGAGAGAGAGAGAGAGAGAGAGAGAGAGAGAGAGAACATGTCTCTTGCCACTGCAAACAAACTGTAAACACACGTGCTACTTTGTGCATCTGGCTTCATATTAGTACTGGGGAATTGAGCTTGGGCCGTCAGGCTTTGCAAGCAAGCGCCTTTAACCTCTGAGCCATCTCCAGCCCCATTATCCTCTATTAGGGTCAATAGTGCCCTGAATGGAGAGAGAAAGAGCTCTTAAGAACCAAATGTGCTTTAGCTCGGCTAAGTTTAAACTTGAGGTGGTTAAAAGATAACGATACTCTTTGCTCTGCAGTTTATATATCCAATCAATCCCATGAGAAATTGATATGAGTTTACTGGCTGCTAAGATGATCCTTCTTTAATACACTAGTTCAACTGTTGTCCAATTTTCAGCTTAGCGACCTCTAATGAACACTTCAAAGCCTATTTACTATGAGTTGTAATGAATAAATGTTATTAGGCCTGCTGAAAGCAATGAACAATGCTAAAACCATAACTTTGCACCATCACTAGAACACTGATATAATTAAATTAATTTATTTTTCGCCCTGTGATGTGGAATGAACCCAGAGCCTTGAGTAAGCTTAGTAACAGTTCTACCACTGAGCTCCATCTAGGCCCTACTATGTAGTCCAGGCTGGCCTTGAACTTGTCTCCCTCCTGTTCCAGTCTCTTAACTATTGGTTTTATATGAATAGAAAAACAAATAATACTCTTTATTTCCATTTTTATTTTTAAATATTTTATTTATAAGCAGAAGAGAGATAGAAGAGAGACAGAGAGAATAGGTGCACCAAGGCCTCCAGACACTGCAAATGGACTTCAGATGCACTTTGTACATCTGGCTTTATGTAGGAATTGTGGAATCGAACTCAGGCCATTAGGCTTTGCAGGTTAAGTACCTTCACTGCTGAGCCATATCCCCAGCTCTATTTCCATTTCTAACTAAAAACTATTTTATGGGCTGGAGAAATGGCTTAGCGGTTAAGGCATTTGCCTGCTAAGCAGAAGGACAGGAGTTCGATTCCCCAGTACTCACGAAAAACCAGATGCACAAGGTGGCGCATGTGTCTGGAGTTTGTTTCCAGTGGCTGGAGGCCCTGCTGTGCCCATTCTCTCTCTGTCTGCCTCTTTCTCTCTCTCAAATAAATAAAATATTAAAAAACTACTTTATATAATTTACACAACTGTCTCAGTAACACTGGCCTAAAACATTCCTTCTGGTGTTCTTATTTTCCCATTAGGCAGAACAACGTACCTGTTTATAAAGCCAGCCTCGTCTGACCACAGGGGCATTAGGATTCCTTTTAATTGAGTTTGACCTCTTTCCAAAATTATGAACTTTTTTTGAAGCCCGTGAAGTCTAAACAAAAGAGAGCATGACAGGAAGTGGTATTAATGCTTAGAGGTTGAGCTTCTTTTTGATTTGATAACCTTTTTCATCCCAAATTATTAAAATTCCACTTTTTGCTTGCTCTCTTGTTTCAAGTATAAGAATTGTACGCAAAAAGGTGATTTCTATTCAGCTGGAGCTGAGCTGGAAACCTCTACCCTGTTAAGCAGCTGACAGAAAGCTGGCAAATGCTACATGGCGAGAGAGAAGTCATCAACGGGGGTGAACAGCAGCGGACCTTGCAAGCCTTAAGACTGGCCAGCCAGTGGCCAATCTGGTACAATGGTGCATGTCTATTGTGGGGGAAACTGCTCTCTAATTGGACTGGAGGCCTGCTCCATGGAAGGGAATCCATGCCTGGTACTGAAGACCTAGTCAAAAGCCGTCGTGGGGGAGGTCATAGACCTAGGGAAATAATGCCTGCTGTTGTCTGACTAAATGAATATATTATGCCCACCAAACTGCCTTTAAACACTTTTTTAAAAATATGCATATCGGGCTGGAGAGATGGCTTAGCGGTTAAGGCACTTGCCTCCAGTGCCTAAGGCCCCAAGTTCAATTCCCCAGGACCCACATAAGCCAGACCAATAGGTGGTGGCCCTCTCTCTCTCTCTCTCTCTCTCTCTCTCTCTTTAAAAAAAATATGCATATCCACACACTAATGCTACTCTCACTTTGGCTAGAGAAACTTCTCTTTTCAGATGGCGGTGACCACTGGGATAATGCAAGACACCATAGTGCTGAGAAGAAGTGACAGTGTTCAGCACTGGGACATCTCGGTCACACTTCCCGAGGCCCAGGGTCTATTGTGGAAGAGGTGGTGGAAAGATTGTAAGAGCCAAAGGAAGGGGAGGACTGCTTACAGCGCAAACTTCCAGACACAAAATGGCCTTGATATTCATAACCTGGCAGTGCCCAATAATACCTATTATTCAAGACCTTCGTAATAGAAGGAAAAGATGATGACATTGAAACAAAATAGAGGCTCATTGAGAGGGGAAGGGGATGTGATGCAGGGTGGGTTTGAGAGGGGGATAGTGGGGATGGGGAGGGAATTATCGTGGTTTATCATCTGTAATTATGGATGCTGTCAATAAAAAGTTAAAAAACCAAGAAAAAGGTGATTTCTAGATTATTATATGAATTTTCCCACTGAAATTTCAGTCGATTCAACAAAGTACCCAATCTCTCAAACATTCATTGCATTTGTAAAATATTCTAAATCTGAACTCAATATTTAAAAGAAATGTAAGTCATCAAATTATAATCTTACTTTACATTGTAAGATATTGTTCTTTATGTCAATTACCTCCAATATAATTAAACATATACAATAATAAAATGTAAGCTATTATATGATTCTAATTTTAAGTCTATAATGAATACTAGTCATAGATCTTACCACTTATAAATAACCAATAGTAAGAAAAGTAACTTACTCTGCCCACGGGACTCATGGGATGTACCGCATAGTCTGAGGTCATGCTGTAATTAGAAGCCTCATTGGTCATATTTATAGGTCTCTCCTTCTTTTCTTCAGATGTCATGGCTGCAACAGTCCTGAACATAACATGTCAACGCTAGAACTTGCTGCATCTGTCAACAGTCCTAGGGCAATGCTTCCCCAGAGCCACCCACAGGTGTGCTGCTTATTAAAATAGTTGGCAGCTAGTTATTGCAGAGTCCAATATAACACTTATCACTACTTTACGTAAACACTACACTTTTCCTAACTAAGCCCAACATGAGCTAACACCGCATTTGATTTAACATGCATTACTGCAGGTATTCTACTTGGCTATCTAAAGGGAAAATGAAAACTGACGAGGGTCAAGTGTGTAGCTCAGTGACAGAGTGTGTGATCCACAGGCTTTGAGTCTAATCTCTTTTTCTCCATCTCTCTCTCTCTCTCCACACACCAAATTACAAGATCATTCTAATGTTAAAAATAACTAATAGCTGGGAAGAGCTTTACAGGACATAAATTACTCCCACTCTTATTTCACTTGATACTGATGAAAACGGTGGGAGTTGGTGCAGTTGGAAGAGTGCTTGCCTACTATGTACACATGACCTCCTGGGTTCCATCCCCAGGAGGCATGATTAGGCACAGTGGCACATACTTGTATCTCGGCGCTCAGGAGGTCGGGGGAGAAGGATTGAAGTTCAAGGTCATCCTTGAGTATACGGTGAGCTAAAGGCTCATGAAACCCTATCTCAAAAGACAACCAGCCCAAAACAAATCAAATATCAACCATCCTTAAGCAAGAGCTGTAGGAAATGGTTAATTACTATGACCTCAAATTTAAGGGGAAAAAGAGCTCCTATTAACATTTCGAGTTTATATGCTTTCTTTAACCTGGCATCCCAGGCTCTGGAGCTTCTTGCTAGGGTTTAAGCTCTCGTGAAATAATAGCTTCTAGAACTACAGTCCTCACAGAAGAATAAACTTAGGTCCTGTTTCCATAACCTAGCAAACAGCTGACATTGTCATGCTTGACTGAAATGTCAAGATAAGAAAGTGGTTCCGTTACCCTGTATTAAACATGGATGATCATCATCTCCGTGCTAACCCGTCCCAAGAAACACTTTACTTACTGTTCATTCACTACAAAAATACAATTGTCCTGGGAGGGCTGTCCGGTGACTGGGTGTCTGCAGGTCACCTTCCTTTCATTGTGGCTGAAAGAATAAAAGAAAAAGCGAATACATATAGGCATTTCTATTACTATAAATGTTTTCCTAATATTGTGGTAGCAAAACAACCATCATTTACTGTGACACTGAAGTCAGCAAACGAAGGAGAATTCAAGCTGGCAGCCAGCTGAGATCCCTAAACACACCTTTTCTCCAATCTTCCGCGGATAGACATGTGACATGCAATTTAATATTACAATGCCTTTAAAACTCACCCACTCCTTCAGCCAGCCTTCAATTTTTTTTCAAATATTTTACAAATAAAGACAAGTTGAGTATTCTACAATATTTTCTTTTTTTCTTTTTGAGGTAGGGTCTCACTCTAGCCTAGGCTAACCTGGAACTCATTCTGTAGTCTCAGGCTTGCCTGGAACCCACGGTGATCCTCCTATCTGTCTGGGAATGCTGGGATTAAAGGTGTGCACCAGCATGCCCAGCTTCAGTGGTCCACATTTTATATACAAGCCACATAAAGGAAGCAACAACATCTACTTGTCCAACTTTGATGCGTCTCAGAGATGAAAGGCCAAGTTCATGTCTGGGAAAAACACTGAGCAGCACTGGGGTGTGAGTCTATTAACAATACAACATACTGGGTTGGAAAGATGACTCAGTGGTTAAAGGTGCCTGCTTGCAAAGCCTTCCAGCCTGGGGTTGACCCCCCAGTACCCATGAAAAATTAGCTAGCTGCCCAGTAGCACGTGCTCCTGCCGTTTTCAGTACGCCGACCCGTTTACCTAATGGTGAAACCACGTAAGGGAATGCAGTATTTTTAAAATTACACATTGAATAATGAAACACACATGATGAGTACTGCCTGTTTCTGTGACTTAAAAAGTATATTTAATTACGAGAGAGAGAGAGAGAGAGAGAGAGAGAGAGAGAGAGAGAGAGAGAGAGAGAGAGAGAACACATACACTAGGTCCTCTTGACACTGCAAACTCCATGGAGATACATACACCGCTTTGTGTATGTGAATTGAATGTGCATTGGGGAATCGAACCCAGGCCGTCGGGCTTTGCAAAAAGCACCTTTAAGCTCTGAGCCATCTCTCCTGCCTCATTCTGTTACATTTTATTTATTTATTCATTTATTTATTTTTTGTTTTTCGAGGTAGGGTCTCGCTCTAGTCCAGGCTGACCTGGAATTCACTATGTAGTCTCAGGGTGGCCTTGAACTCATGGCGATCCTCCTACCTCTGCCTCCCGAGTGCTGGGATTCTTAAAGGCATGTACCACCACGCCCGGCTCATTCTGTTACATCTTAATAGATCCATGATATACAAGAAGACCAATAATTTACGAGTGCTTCTGTCTTACAGAGATTGAATGCCAGTCTCTCTGGGCGTGGTGGCGCAAGCCTTTAATTCCAGCTCTCAGGAGGCAGAGGTAGGAGGATTGCTGTGAGTTCAAGGCCACCCTGAGACTACATAGTAAATTCCAGGTCAGCCTGGGCTACCTCAAAAAAAACCAAACCAAACATATATATGCGAGACTGGCCATCTGTGATGCTATTTTCACTACATACAGAGTATGCCAGGGATTTTCTGACACACTGATTTAAAAAAGCACACCAGTAGAAACCCTATAGGTGCTTTACAGGCTGAAAAATGGAGGGAGGGAAACAGTGTGTGTGTGTTTTTTTTAACTTTTACTTTCTCGAAGCTACCTCAAAAAGAAGTCTTCAAAAGCTAGAGTCACTTTAATGGTAGTCAAAACAGAGATCAAAAAATTCCTTTTGTAGGCAGCAAGTGAACGAGCTCTGAATCCCTGTGACTTCACTCCCACACCACCTTGCTCAGGGGACGCAGGAGGTTCTAACTAATATCCCAGAAGCTCTGAGTCATGACAGGCTGGACTCAAACTCGCGGCGATTCTCCTACCTCTGCCTCCCGAGTGCTGGGACTAAAGGTGTGCGCCACCATGCCCGGCCCAGAAGATGAATTTTTATAGGTGATTAGAATAAGAAAATTCCTGACCCCTCTAAAAAAAAATAAACACAGAAAATCACTATATAGCTCTCCAGTCATTTCATCAGACCAAGCCATCAATTCAAATTTTGTTTTGTTCTACCTGATGAGATTGTCAGCCTCATTGCTCTTTGGGAAAGTCATTTTCATACTTTCGAGTAGTTTAAAGCCAGTTCACACAGCATTTCTGCATCAGTCACTCAAACTCCAATGATTTGAGCCAACACTGAGCACACCACTGCAGCACCGGGGTTGGCACCCAACTTCTTTAACAGACTCAGCACTTGAGCTGGTGGGGAGGAAGACTGCTTCCTCTGGGGTCCTGATGGCCATTTTCGGTTCAAAGCAGGGTGACCCTGACCACAGAGAGGGCAGGAAGGGGGATTCCTTCCCGCTGTGCTTGCTGTGGCTGGCCAGGTGAGTTGTCTGTTTGGCCTCTGCAAGGCCTCAAAATCAGATCTGTTGTGTGTGCTTGGGACCGTGTGACAAGGATGTGAGCAGACGCCTCTCTGTGGAGGTGAGGGTAGACAGCGGCGGCCAGCAGCCCAGCCGCACAGGCTCAGCTCCAGCACCCACGGTGCGTGTGGCCAAACCCTCAGCCACATCTGTAACTTGCCAGGAACTCACAGGCTGGAAGCCGACTGGAGACCCCACCCATTGCATTTTCATTAGATTCCATCTTTCTTTTTAAAGTTTTATTTACGTGTGTCCGTACCGGGCTGGTCTGGATGCTGGGCCTGTGATGAGGCAGGACAAGGTGGTTGGACACAGGCTCCCACAGTCCCTTTTAGGGGCACATTTTCAATGCCCTCCTGCAAGGTTCTGTCCTGTCCAGCCCCCCACCCCCCAGTGGTGACTCTCTGGGGACCAAGCGCATAGATAACTACAGTGGCCAATACTAAACTGATTCTGCCAAGAACGTCCAGGTGATATGTTACGACCCAACAAAGCCCGGTTATTAAACGACGTGTTACATAAGCGGTGGTACTGTTGAAAGGGCACCCAGCGTGCGAAGGAGAAGTTGTCTGTATTTCAGAAAACCGCCTGAAAGAGGAGACTGTTCATCCTGATAAAACTCAGATGCAGGCCCGCATGACGTGCTGTGAACATGGATCCGCACAGGGCGAAGAGAAGGGCCTGGCCCTGTGAAGTGACATGGAATGGCCCAATGGGCCTCGGCAGCTACAACCTGGTGGCTCTCATCACGTGACCAGGACTTTCACAAGTCACCATATATCCACTCTGCTGTTAGGACAGGGACAGGCAGTGGACGTGCAGGAACTCTAGAAATGTCTCCAGTTCTTTAATTTAGGGGAAAAAACGTCAGCAAACAGCTCAGATGATGCTTGGAATTTCCTGGGTACTTCTACGCCAATGAAATGGTCTGTAGTTCTGCACCTTCTGAGCTTACATTACAAGACCACAGACCACGAGATGCCACGAGACCTCTCATCCACTGCTGCTTGCTTCAGGACTGTTGAGATTCTAGCATTAAAATCACACGGGAACTGTCATCACTTTGATTCTCAAGCAAATATAATTAGGTTTTTAAAAAATGCCAATAGCAAGCCGGGCGTGGTGGCGCACACCTTTAATCCCAGCACTCGGGAGGCAGAGGTAGGAGGATCGCCATGAGTTCGAGGCCACCCTGAGACTACAGAGTGAATTCCAGGTCAGCCTGGGCTGGAGTGAGACCCTACCTCGAAAAAACAAAAACAAAACAAAACAAAACAAAACAAAAAAAAAAAGCCAATAGCAGACAGTAAACTGCAGAGTCCAAAATAATTTTTAAATATTATTATTAGACGTATACGTTCACTAATGTTTCATACACCAAGCTATCTATCTTCATTTTCACAAGCAGGAGGAAAATATTATTTTGAAATCTGGCTGCCACAAAGATGTTTCAGCAACTTACGCACTAAACACATGCTGGCACAGGGAACCATGCCCACAATTAAACCTAGTGTTTAAGCGCAAACGAGAAACACCAAAAGCACCCTGAGAAAGAGAATTCTTGGGCCTTGGTTATGCGAACAAATAACCACAGAGTTAGCAATGTGAAAGATGTAATCTTTTTTTCAAAAGATGAAAAGCATATATTTTCTTTCCCTACATTTAGTTCTAAATACCATTTGCCTTTAACTTAGAACTAAATGCTTCCAGACATCCTGCTCAAACCAGTGATTCATGTATCCACCGCGCACCAACCCTCCCAAGCTTTTTTAACTCTTTCTTCTCGGCCCTTCCCTCCTCATCATTTAGAAAACAGATGATCTCTGGTTTCCTGAGGTGGGGGGATGTCAGGTGTGAACCCTTACTCTGACCTCACCCCAGCAACACCCAGACTAGTCATTCTAACGACAGTCACCCCTTAAGCAGCACACTCAGGGGTCACAGCCCCCCGTGTTCAGAGCCTGCCTTCCACAGCTTCCCCTTCCCAGACCAGCACAGTCAGAGGTATTTCCAGTTCTGCCTTCACGTCAGGGCAGGACACAGCTACCCTGTCCTCAGAAGTTCTTCCCTTCCTCCTGCCTCACAAGAGAAGCCCCCAGGTCCCATGAACTTTAACTCAACGCCAGTCTATCCTCCAGACCCCTCTTGGTGTGTGCTCAGACAGGAGTTCCCACCAAGGCAGATTTAGAAATGCCATGTCATCCTCCCCCATCACAGGTTCCGGGGAACATGAGTACGAATGCCACCAACTGTAAAGCTGGCATCATTCCCACAGGAACTGAAAGTCTGGCTCAGCCTAAGCAGGGAGGGGGCATCAACCTCAGAGGAAACGGAAACCAGGTTTGTAGGGACAACGCAGACCCAAGGATGGCGGTTCAAAAGCCCAAGAGCTCGCATGCTTAATCTCACCTTCACCAGCCACAGAGACTCTATGACTCATCTTACAAATCTAAAAATAACATGGACACTACATATGCATGCGCATCTACAAAATAAATACTTTGTAAAGGATTTTACATAATTCTGGAAGTAACTCGAGAATAGCTTCATAAACACTGTGCTACTTAAGAACAAAGGGCACCATCACATCTATCCAAGTGTTGTGACAGTCATATTTCAGACCATGTGACAAAATAAAAGCAAAAATGACTGAAGTGATATATAGACAGAACTCTGACTGTAAGTTACCGGTGTGAGCTCAGACTTAGGAAATCCTCAGATGAGAAGGCTAACTTGCATTAGCTTTAGGTTAAGAAAAGTGACTTTTAGAATGTATATAAAAACATTCAAACTGCCAAGTGTTCAAGAGTTCAGTGGTATTTCTGTTGTCGGTAGGAATCCCTCTGTGAGCGTGGACACTCTTGTAAGGTTTTTGCTTTATTTTGAGGGTGTGGTGGGGAGGGGATTGGGTCTGGAGCCTTCCACTTCGGACACTGCTCATTCACTGACCTGCACCCAAGCTCTCAAACATTTTCTCCTTTGTTTAGCTTGGATTTTGTAAATCTGCAAAGACATTTCTTCTTTTACTTATTTATGAGGGAGAGGGAGAGGGAGAGGGAGGGAGGGGGAGGGAGGGAGGGAGGGAGGGAGGGGGAGAGAGAGAGAGAGAGAGAGAGAGAGAGAGAGAGAGAGAGAGAGAGAGAGAGAATGGGCGCACCAGGGCCTTTTGCCATTGCAAACAAACTTCAGATGCATGCACAATGTGTGCACTTAGCTTCATGTGTACACTGGAGAACTGAACCTGGGTCATTAGGCTTTGCAAACTGGTGCTTTAACTGCTGAGCCCTGTCCCGAGCCCTCTTATTTTCATATTTATTTATTTGAGAGTGAGAGAGAGAGAGAGAGAGAGAGAGAGAGAGAGAGAGAGAGAGAGAGAGAAAGAGAGAATGAATGTGTGTGTGTGTGTAAGAATGTACCAAGACCCCCAGCCACTGCCAATGAACTCCAGGCGCATGTGCACTTTATGGAGCAGGCTTTAGAGGATTCTGAGTAACGGAACCCAGGCCATTGGGCTTTGCAAACAAACACCTCTAAGTGCTGAGCCATCTCTTCAGCCCTCCAAAGACATCCCTATGTTGCAGTTATATACAAGACTTTAAAACCAAAGCATTCTAATTCCTCACCGTAACCATCTCCTCTTCACCCCAACCTCTCTCCTCTGTAGAACGTGCTTCAAGAAAACCAACCAAACCTCGACCTGTTTGAAAGGATCACGTGTCTGGTAGCACCAAGGTACATTGCTTGGATGTGACATAGCCTTCACCAAATGTTAGCTGAGTAGGAAAGTGCTGGAAGAATTAGCGTTGTTAAAAATGAGTAGAAGCCGGGCGTGGTGGCGCACGCCTTTAATCCCAGCACTCGGGAGGCAGAGGTAGGAGGATCATCACCATGAGTTCAAGGCCACCCTGAGACTACATAGTGAATTCCAGGTCAGCCTGGGCTAGAGTGAGACCCTACCTCGAAAAACCAAAAAAACAAACAAACAAACAAACAAAACGAGTAGAACCTCCTAGTTTGAAGACAGCTGGCTTTCTGGGCATCCTGTATGTGAAGTAAGATGGCCTCTCTGTGATGATGATGGTTTGATGAGTGAGGAACACTGTAATGTGGTCTCCGGTCAAACTACTGCTGAATAAGCACCAGCGGAAGAGGCACAGGGAAAACCGCACAGCAGGGCACACATAATGACAGGCTGCATTTTGGTGGCAGAAAACAGTATTGTTGGAAAATTCATAGAGCAGTAACTAGTATTAAAAATACTGCTATACATGCTGAGTGTTGCGGGGCATGTCTAGGATCCCAGCATGTGTGGGGAGTTCAAGGTCATCCTCGGAGACACAGCAAGTTCCAGACCAGCCTGGGCTGCAAGAAACCCTTTCTCAAATTAAAAAAAAAAAATCATTACAAAGTCCTCGGATAGGTAGAAACTTTAAAAATAAAATTAATCACAACTTCAACTAGAAACATACCAATAGGTATGAAGGTCAGAAATGGACCTTTTGTCATTTAAAAGCAGTAAGGTGGCATTTAAAAATATGTAAGCTATACTTTTATTAATTCAGACAACTCTACTACTCCCTGATGAATACTAATTAGAAATATTTTGTTGTAACATCTATTAATTAGACATTTACTGTACCCCAGGGAAGGGAGCAAAAAGTGAATTTGAAGAAAGTTTCAGCACGATTTCTTACACACACCATTTTAGCCTCATTCTAACCTACATCTACGTCACCACACAGTTTGCAGAGATTTATTGTAGTTGAAACATAGGCTCAGACTGACAGGAAACAGCTCATTCAAACAAACAAAAAGCTCGTGGCTCAATGTACTTATTGTTTATTGCACAACACTTACTCATCTCCAAAACCCGCATAAGCTTCACCCAAACATGTCAGGCGCATGAGCACAAAGACCCTCTATAAGACATGGTGTAGACTTTCTTTGAAAATGGCTATGGTATAGCGCAGCAATTACTTTCATTCATTCAACTAGCTAGGCGCTGGAACAAAGCCTTAATAATGGCGTTACAAACGTACAGAGATAACCACAAAGAGTAGCCAATGAGGAGACAAAACAGGGAAGGTGGACGGCGCAATTACCAGCACTTAAGGCTCAGCTTAGTGACCAAGTCATTGTCCGCAAGCAATGGGAAATTTCTCTCGGATGAGGCAAGACCTGGATAGACAGCCAACCCAGGGGAGCCTGGTAAGGCCCATGTCCCATTCCCACATTCCTACAGTGAGTAAACTGAGTCAGGGAATGGCTACCACAGAGCAGTAATCCAGGGACACACTTCCAAGCAAGCACAAGCTATGGATTTAGTAGTCCTTGAAGTCGGTGGGAATCCCTCCAGTACAAAGACCCAGTCGCTGGCCTCTTATTTAAATTGCTTATTCATGCTGTAATAGTATTAAGCATCTAATATGCCCACAGCGAGGAAACAAGACACAGTGAAGACTCCAAGTGCCTCGCCTGGCACCCCAGGACTTCACAGCCCACTCTCCAGGCTACAGATTCTGGACACTGTTTCTCAACCCTACCTTACTCGCTAGAAAGTTGCCAAGAACTTTTATCTTCTACTCCTTTAGACACAAGC
This sequence comes from Zapus hudsonius, assembly GCA_004024765.1. Lineage (NCBI taxonomy): Eukaryota > Metazoa > Chordata > Mammalia > Rodentia > Dipodidae > Zapus > Zapus hudsonius. Next base: position 37,260 of record PVHP010006864.1, on the reverse strand, counting down.
CAACATTTAGGGTGATTTCAAGCTATCCCCACAGCTCTGCTTGCCACGTCCTTCTTTTTGTCAGATTTAATTTCCTGATCATACCCCCCCAAAGGGAGGGCCAGCAGCTTCTTTTCGTGTGAGCTTTGACCTCTGATGTCATATCGCCTCAAAAACATCTTTGTCTGAGACGCAGATGGAATCTCTTCCAATTCATCATCACCACGGCCATTTACTGGTGGAGTTTAAAGCACAGACTTTTGAAACCATGTTGAAAGGTTTTAAGTAGATTCATGATAAATTTTTAAAGGAAATCGAAATATTCATGAGTTCTCCAGATACAGTACTCTTAAGTTTTCTAGCTTTGGGCAGAATTTTAGCTGGAAGTTGAAAATTCAGCAACTTGAGGGGAAAAACTGAATTTGAAATTAAGGCTGTCAAGTTAAATAAAATGAACTTGAAACCCTACGTCTATATTTTTGTGCTTCTAAATATAGAAGTAAAATATACTGAGAATCACAAAGTAGCAATTTATTCCTCAAATTTTGTATTTTAGAAATAAACATATGAAAACTGATTTAGAATGCTTTGTTCCAAAACCTATGGTATTCACATAAAATATACATAATATTCTTCATAAGACTGAAGTGAAATATATTTATTGTGAATTCCCATATTGCTTTTTTTCTCAACCAGATTTAAAAAGTACATTTTTTAGGACTTTGAAATCAAAACAGCTACCAAACCTTCATGAAAACCATTATGCCAGAAATGTTAAACCAGAAAAAACGCTAAAGGCTTTAATTTTTAGAATACAAACAGATTGGATTACCATAAAATAGAGAAAAAGAAACTGTAAATGAAATAGCTACATCCAACAATGAACAAAAACCCTACTCAACCAGACCAAAATAAAAAAAGCTATACAACATAACTTCTTACATGAAGACTTTCAAACAAAATCAATCTACAGACTGCAACTTAAAGAAGCTTGTCTCGGCGCTGCTGATCAACTGGTAACAGGCACGTTTTCCATCCACCACAGTTAATAGAGCGTATTTCTTTATGTTTCTCAAATTACTTTCAAAGCTAAAATTCTATCTCTACTATAAATCACCTGACAGCATTTTGCTCTTAAATTTTAGGTTAATAGGAATTCCTACTTTGAATCACATTTTTTCAAATTTTAGGCTAATAAGGACCCCGACTTTGAAACAAACCCAAATTAAAGAAACATCAGCAATTTCAACTGTTACTTACTTTAGAGCAGCATTAATTTTGTTAAAGCATTATGTAATTAATGTTAAGTTTTCTTTTTTTAAGAAGAACGACTTAAGAATTATCTAATTCTCTTTGGGGAAAGGTGTTCGACTTCCTCCCTAGTAGGTTAAAATAAAGGCAGCTGAGATTGTTAAATACAAATGTTTGGCTTTAAAATCATTTGTGGTGTGTGTCTACAATGTATTTACATAGCTGAAGGCTACGGGCAGACTAAGATTTCCAACAGCCAGTTCTTAAACCCGTCCAGTCACCTGCCAACGGAATACCTACATTAACACTTCTGTCCACTAGCCAGTCACAGCAGCGTTTATGACAGACAGGTGACTCCTCTGTGCTAGGCACCCCGCCGCACGCAGGCACGCACCAACGCACCAGGGTTGCAGGGTCACTAACTGAGAGGAAGGCACTTATTATCAGCACGAAGATTAGCAAGAACACTCACCAGACTTCATCATCTCCTCCTGCCAAGTCCCCAACCTTTGTCTCAGCTGCTCAGCGAGGACTGAGGAACTCTGAGGAAATGCTCTGGGGCTGTCGGGCTGGCATGCCACTCTGGAAGTCTGACACCAGACTGACGTCACACCCTAGCATGTCACTGCAGCCGCAAATTAAAGCAGCTTCTCCAGGAAGAATCTGTTATGATTAAGCAGGCCTTCTAGACAGGGAGTACAATATGATTTCAGTTCCCTGAAATCTGGCATCAACATAGGGGGAAATACTGACATATGGTTACAAATAGCTTTTGAAGGAAATGTTTGGTAAGAATTTTAAAATAAGCTTAGCTGTAAATAATTGGCTACTACTTATTTAAAAACGTGAGCATGGGTGGGGCGTGGTGACACCGCCCCGCCCATGACACCGTAGTCCCAGCACAAAGGTAGAAGAGGCAGAGGCAGGAGAGTGCTCGCTGTGAGTTCCAGGCCAGCCTGGGACTACAGAGTGAGTTCAAGGCCAGCCTGGGCTACAGTGAGACCCTACCTCGGAAAAAGCAAATATAAAACAAATAAAAAGATATAAAAGCATGGGGCTGGGGGTTGGTTAAAGGCTCTTGTCTGCAGAGCCTACTGACCTGGGTTCAATTCTCCAGTACTCAAAGCCAGATGCAAGGTGGTGCATGTATCTGTGCACACATGTACACACACACACAGACACACACACACACACACACACAGTTTTTTAAATGTAAACATACTAACTATAAATGACTCCTTTCAAAACATTTTTGTTATTATTGCTGTTTCCAAAGTCGGTAACTACTGTTCTCAAGTTCAACCAATAAGAGACATAATGAAGGCAAGCAGCTTGGAATTCCCCCAGGAACAGGGTTACTGATCATTTACTGTGTCCAGCAAGCTCACCCAGCCTCCTAACAGGCCAGGCTCTCTTCTGATCTTCGTTTTACTGAAAAAACAGGCACGAAGTGGTTATGTTAGATAACCGGCCTGAACGAACACAGGTACGTTGTTTCCACTGCCCTGATATTTTACTAAGTTATGCTAATTTGTAGAAGACATTTTGTTGAACGTGGCCAAAATTAATCTGCATAAATAGATTTCTTCAATGGAAGGAAATCACTCTACACATACTGGTTTGTAACATGCTTCCTTCCCTCCACCCCCAGGCGGTGTTTCACCTTAGCCCAGGCTGGCCTGGAATTCACAGCAATTCTACCCCTGCCTCTCAAGTGCTGGGATTAAAGCAGTGTGCCACCATGCCTGGGGAAACATGCCTTTTTTTTTTTTTGGTTTTTCGAGGCAGGGTCTCGCTCTAGTCCAGGCTGACCTGGAATTCACTATGTAGTCTCAGGGTGGCCTTGAACTCATGGCAATCCTCCTACCTCTGCCTCCCCGAGTGCTGGGATTAAAGGCGTGCGCCACCACGCCCGGCTGGAAACATGCTTTTTAAATCCAGCAATGAACCACCAACAGCTTTCCTTATCAGGAACTACATGCCTACCTTTGCTTTCTGATGACTGTCCACAGTGAGCTAGGCTCCTGTGCTGACAGCACTTACTGTCAATTTCTTGCTATAACCAGCTGAAGAGGGCAGAGAGGTGGCTCAGTGGTTAAATAAGTTAGACCCTTGTTTGCAAAGCCCGCTGGCCTGGGTTCAATTCCCTAGCACTCAGGGAAAGCCTGCCACAGAAAGTGGTGCAAGCATCTGGTGTGCACACCCAAATAAATCAAAGTATTAAGCATGTGTTCACTGCTTTCAGTGTAGGATGATTCTTAGATGCAGGATGTAGCTCAGAGTGTGTTTATAAACAGTGTCCTCTTAAATTTGTACCTAAGGATACTAAATTTCTTCTTTCTCCAATCCTTGCTCAAATTAAATATCGATAATTATTTCTTTGCAAAGTAAGAAGAAACTGTGCCACCCCTGCTCTTTTATGTGCATGGAATGGTGTGCCAGCTTCATGGCACAGGCAGGCGCCAGGTAGGCACCTGCAGTGAGCTGAGCCTGGCCATTTCCCTCAGCAGTGCTCAGGCCACAGGCTAGCTCCTCAGCTTCAATTTCTTTATATGAGAAACAAATGTAATACATTAATCTCCATGGGATTTTTGCAAGACTTATGAGAAAAATCAAATAAAGCAATTAGACTAATACTTGTGACATAATTCAATTAATGATGACTCATGTTTAATGGCGGACTTCATTTCTTTCCTCAAAACGGTGATTTTTATCAGAATGAGCAAACCATGTTACAAAACAAACTGTAAATATCTTGCTAGAATGCTGCTTGTTTAATAATTTTCAGGTACCTTAATGTGAGCAGTGTTACAACTGAATTGAACACATAACCTGATGGCCACAAAGCATTCCTTTCAGCAAAGGCTAAAAGTGGTATTTCAACACTGTTCATCACAGAGAAAAGCCAGCAGCTCGCTGACACCAGAGGCCGTGTCTATGTTCTAGAAAAGCAGTGATTCTTCAGGTTAAATTTTGCTAATTTCAATTATAATTGACTTAAAATTTTACAACTGAGGAAGCAAACAAACCGACTCTTGGAAAGCACCAAAGAGACAACACAACAGCTTTTCCTTTAACTTTAAAAGCAAAGGCATAAAAAAATAGCACAAACCATACTGACCTCTAAACAGAATATATATAAAGGTTGAACTATAGTAAGCCGATTAGCTCTACTCTCAAACCAATCAGACAATGATAAAGACTCATCATCAAGATAGTGGCAACAAAATGTCTTCACGAGTTTACTAAACCTGGGGAGGTGATATGCATTGGTCCTAGCATTTAGGGAAACTGAGGCTGGAGGAGAGCAAGGTTAGCTTCTTCGTCTATACAGTGAGACTCCATTGTGATGGCTGATCTTGGTTATCAAAGAGACTGGATGTTGGGCTGGAGAGATGGCTCAGCGGTTAAGGCATTTGCCTCCAGTGCCTAAGGCTCCCGGTTCAATTCCTCAGGACCCACATAAGCCAGACCCACAAGGTGGTGGCCCTGGTGCATATTCTCTCTCTCTCTCTCTCTCTCTCTCTCTCTCTCTCTCTCTCTCTCTCTCTCTCTCTCATCTCTATCTCTCTCTGCTTGAAAATGAATAAAATATTAAAAAAAAAAAGAGACTGGATGTCTAGGTGGTTTGAATGTAAAATGTCGCCCAGAGCTTCAAATGGTTATAATGAGGGTTTCTAAGGAGTCCCCCGGCGGGGGCAGCCTTGCTGGAGAGGAGGGTGGACATTGAGGTCGCTCAGTCTAGTCTACTGCGTGCTCAGAGCTGGTTCCACAGGAGAAAGCTCCATCAGCTGTCAGACTGCACTAAGCCCTTCCCCACCGCCACTGTTCACCACTGGTGAACTGCTAGAAGGGCAGGAGGGTGAGGATGGACGTGTAGGGGAGGGGGCAAAGACCACCATGATTATGCCCCCATCCATTTCCATGGCTCCTGGACATCACACTCTAGTGACTGCCCAGGCAGACTGCACACCTTTACTGTCAGACTTGGCCTTCGGGCTTCTAGCTCAATGGCCTGAGCAGTTGCCAAGTTCTTTGCCTCTCTTTTTAAATGAACTCTTTCTGGCCAAACTTCTGTTTTCACATCTTTCTGCTTTGCTGACCAGGTAAAGCTAACCAGCAATAACCATGCTACCATGTCTTGAAAGTTCCTTTATCAGATTAGTGTCCCACTTCTGAACTGAGACTCCCTCAAGCACAAAGGCAAAATGCAGACAGACCCTTTGTTGGAAGGCAATGTCAATGACTCCTAGTCCAATTTCCAACCCAATCCCTGTCGTCACTGAACCCTGTGTGCAAAGTCTTTATATCCACATCCCTAGAGTTTCGTCTTTCAAACACCCACCAGAAAGGTGCAGTAAGCTCTCCTCACCAAACTGAGGGCTTCTCTAGCCTGCATTAAAAAAATTGCAAGGAGAGAGAGAGAGAGAGAGAGAGAGAGAGAGAGAGAGAGAGAGAGAGAGAGAGAGAGAGAATGAATGAGAATGAATTTGTGTGCCAGGGCCTCCAGCCACTGTAAACAAACTCCAGATGCATGCGTCACCTTGTACATCTGGCTTATAAACAGTGGGTACTGGGGAATTGAACCTGGGTTGTTTGGCTTTGTAGGCAAGCCCCTTAACCACTGAGCCATCTCTCCAGCCCTGGCCTACATTTTAAAACTCTTTCAAATTCCTCCAACACCTGTTCTATAGTTCTAAGAACACACATTCAAGTTTAGTCCCAGGATCACCTGATTCCCTGTGTGCAATTTATGGAGTCAGTTACTTCGGGGCTGTTCAGACCGTAGTATCTGATAAAAACAACCTAAGGGAGGGTAGATGCATTTTGGCTCATGGTATTAGGTGTTCTCAGCCCACTGAGGCAGGACTATGTGGTAGGGAGGGGCTGTTCACACGAAGCAGAGGGGTACAGAGTGGCATAGGATCCAGTGGCCAGGGGCCTTCTTCAAAGGCTCACCAAAATGCCCTCTGAACTGTGCCATATTAGCAGAGATGCTTCTAGACATGGCTGCCAGCAGGGCAAGAAGATTAGCAGGGGTTTCAGGAAGTAGCAAGGCAGGCAAGCATTAGGGTTATGGAATGACTAGCGGCCCGCAGTTTCTCTGCAGTCTGAGGGGCTCCTTTACCCACCTACCCACTGTTTACACGCTGGCCCAGAAAAAGTTCTTAGGTGGGGACAGACGAGTGGAAGAAAGAAGAAGAGAGAGATTCTTCTCTCAAGGTTCTAACAGCCTGAACTGACATTTTAATAGCAGAGAGCAAGCTGTAAACAAACCACTGAAGTATACAGCCCGACAGGGGAGAGGCTTAAAGCAGTGACTGACTGCGGCCATGCAATTTGGTCCAGTGTGTTTCAAATACTTGCCTTGATCAATCACCCTTTCTGAAGGAAGTTTAGGCGGACCTGTGGATGGATGCCCTACTGCCCTGCTGGACCTGGTGGACTTGATCAGTCCATGAGAAGTCCTAAAAAGTGCCGTCAAAACAGATCAGGAACTGGTTGGGAAGAAGAAAGGACCCAGGGAACAAGGGAGGGCTGGAGAAATGGCTCAGGGGTTAAAGGTGCTTGCTAGCAAAGCCTGGCAGCACAGGTTCAAATCCCCCAGTACCCACGTAAAGCCAGATGGACAGGGTGACACATGCATCTGAGTGACATTTGCAGTGACAAGAGATCTGCGGCATGCCCATTCTCCCTCCCTCCCCCTCTCCCATTGCAAATAAAAAATAAACAAACTAATTAATTAAAATTCGATGCTAGAATCTGCACAGGACAGAGAACACACAGTGTTTTTCTGCATCTGAGTTCCCTCAAACTGGCTGCTGGGGGAGAGAAGTCTTCAATAGTGACTTTTATGGGGGTGGGTGGGTAACAACTGTTCTCTGATTGGATTTGAGGCCCATTTCTCAGGAGGGAATTCATGCCTGGTACTGAAAACCCGACCAAAAGTCTATAGCTTTGAAGGTCACAGGCCCTAAAGGCAAAGCTACTACAGTTGTCTGTCCCCCTGAATGCCCACAGAGTAGTACTGCTCCCTTACTTTTGATCAGAGAAGCTTCGTTTTGCAAGTGGTGGTGACTACTGGGGAGAAGTGACAGGTAAATAAGAGATTCTCTAAGGGACCATGATGCAAAAGGAGGCAGAAAGAACGCAAGAGTCCCAGGAGGGGTCTCTTTACAGGCACAGACACAGCTGGTCGTTTCTGGACACGAGGCTACATTGCATCCAGCTCCCAGCAGCTGTCGTCCTCTGAGCAATACTGGGCCCATCAACATATCGTCATGGATGGTGAAGGAAGGCAAGAGAAAATCAGACCAGGGTTTGGTTGGAGGAGAAAGGTTCAGTGGAAGGGATACAGGAGACAAGGGGCAAGAGGGTGATGGGCAGAGATTATGGTCCAAATACATCACACACACATATAAAAACCGTCAATAACAGAACCCTAATTTTTTGAAACTGTAAAATAACAGCAAAGCAATGCAAGCAAAACAACAAAAGCAGGAGGGAGGGGGAAGAGAGAGAGAATGTGAAAGAAAGGATCTTGTTTTGTTTGTGAGCTGGGGCCTCGTCACCCAAGCTACCACGACCCTGCTGTCACCATCCCAGGCTAGAAAATGAGACTCCATTTTCTACAATGACTGGAAACAAGGTGCACCAGTGCATGGCACGAGGCTGATTTTGAAAGCAATGGTCTCTCCCCAAGCTTTTCCTAGAGAATGCCACACCAGGGAGGTTACCTTTAGTAACAGTGCAGTGGCGAGAGCCACACCTCAGGGAACGCAGCAGGCCCTTCCTGGCTTCCCTTGCAGCTAGGTGTGGTGTGTTAGTGAGGCACAGCCACTGAGATGCCTGTGGAAAGGTATTTTCCAGGGCCTCATTCAGCTATGCGTTTCATTTTTCCCGTCTGATTTTGGTTCTTTCGGATGTCATGACAACCTCTGCCCATGAAGCCATCTTCAAAAGCGAAGTCTTCCTTTAGGCCGGGGGCAGGAGCAGGAGCAGGGCAAGGACTCACCTGCACAGTGCCTGACTCTGGGGATGCATTACATGAAATAGTACATTACCCAGGGCTTAAATCACACAGAGGCAATTCATCTTAAGCCAATTACTGGCAGGGGAAGAGAATTAATTCTCTAAGAATAATTATTTATGGTCTATGAGCAAGGAGGCTCACGTTCTCAGATCACACAGGAGAAAAAACTCACTTGGACAAAATCTGGACTCTTTCCAGTTGGTAAAAAGTTGGAGGAAGAGTGGATGTCAGTTTGGTAGGCACTAAGAAGAGTTCACCACACCTTGTGACATATTAATAAGTCATATTTTTTAATCAATCAAAAAGGAAGCATACAAGCTGGGCGTGGTGGCAGCACATGCCTTTAATCCCAGCACTCGGGAGGCAGAGGTAGGAGGATCGTCGTGAGTTCGAGGCCACCCTGAGACTACATAGTGAATTCCAGGTCAGCCTGGGCTACATCGAGACCCTACCTTGAAAAAAAAAAAATGAAGCATAAAAATGGTTTGGTGCTTTAAGTGACATTGATGATGGGTAACAAAGATTAAGGCTCAAAGTTTTCAGTTCTGCATAACAGAAAATATTACAAAAGATGTACTTAGCTGGAAACTGGACAGATACAGAGGACTTCTTATGAAGTAAAATTGTGTCAATTATTAAGTCAAGTAAAAACACCTTCACAATTGTTAGGTAGTTTAAAGAGGAATATTCTACTATAGTCTGTAACTCAGGTATGTGTGTGCATATATATATATATATATATATATATATATATATATATATATATATATATGAGAGAGAGAGAGAGAGAGAGAGAGAGGGAGGGAGAGGGAAGAGAATGAGAATATATGGGCACACCAAGGCCTTCTGCCATTGTAAAGAAACTCCAGATCCATGTGCTGTTTTGTGCATCTGGCTTTATATTTGGGTGCTGGAGAATCAAACCCGGGTCCTTAGGCTTTGCAGGCAAGTGTCTTAACCGCTGAGCCATCTCTCCAGCCCAGTTTGTTTTCTTGAGGCAGGGTCTCACTCTGTAGTCCCAGGCTGTTCTCAAATCACAGTGATCCTCCCATCACATCCAGCTCAAGTGTATATATTTTAAGTTTTACATGTAATTTAAAGATAACAGACAAGACAATTAAGGAGCAAGATATACTAACAACACAGTCAATGTGCTCTTTAACACTGCCCCCCCCCCTTTTTTTTGGTCAGAACCGGAAGATCACGAATTGGAGATCCACACACTTTGGAATGGATCTGCTTAATACACTCCCTTTGAAGAATTATTGTCTCTTTGCTTTGTTTTGAGATAAGAGTTTTGCTGTACAGCCCAAACTGTCCTAGACTCAGTATGTAGCCCAGGCTAGGCTTGTGATCCTCCTGCCTCAGCCATCTATCAAATAAAAATTTAGGCCCAAAGTAGAGCAAACTTAGCTACCTTCCAAAAGTGAGGTGCTGAATAAAGCGAATGTCGGGGGTGGGGTAATGGGAGACTTCTACCACTATATTACAAAGCCAGAATCTGATGGTATCTGAGTCGGAATCGCAATGGAAGCAGCTGGGGAGATGGCTGAGCGGTTCAAGGTGAGTGACTGTGGACCTTGCTGGCCCAGTTTCAATTCCCCAGGACCCACGTAAAGACAAAAGGGCGCATCTATCTGCCTTGCGTTTGTTTGCAGCAGCAAGAAGCCCTGGTGTGCCCGTCAGACACTCCAAAAATATTTCAAAAATCATGTATTTGCATTTCAAAAATATCCACACATTCTTGTGGTTCTGACTCAAATATGATTTGGGTTTTTGATACTGATTTTTCTGTCTCTTCTTGCCTATAATTCATGGGCTGCCTTTTTTTATTATCCAACATTTCAAATTGTTCCTAAGAAAGGATGGTTCTGTGAACAGAAGTTTCTGCCACCTGAGCCATTCCCTCCCTCAGGGACCATGTAAGCTGTTTACATGTACAAGTGGGCTCTGTGATCGCCAAAGCGAGAATTAGCGCGTGCTCACATTTTCAGGATGTCATCCCGTCAGGATTACTACAAAGCAAGAGAACAGACACACCACAGATGGGACACGAACACTAACAAACCTAAATCATTCCTGGAGAACTGAGGAGTTATGGCCTGGGGGCACAGGCTAGAATCCCAGCACCTGGGGGTCTGAAGCAGGAGGATGACGAATTGGAGGCAGCTTGGGCTGGAGAGCGAGACCCTCTCTCAACAAACAGTTCAGGGCGTGGCTGCTGGCTGTCAGGCTTTTGGGATGTCACTGGCTCCTGATGCCTCTGATTTCAATAGGAATTAGTCCCCTGAGACTCAACACTGAAGACAGTGTTCTACAGACAAAGCGGGTCACTGCGAGCCACACCCTAGGGTGGGGGATCTGGTCACCCCCTCTCCATTTGCCCTATAGCCTCACCACAGCCTCAAAGCACAGGGTACTGGCTTTATTCTTTTATTTCGGCTTTTCGAGGTAGGGTCTCGCTCTAGCCCAGGCTGACCTGGAATTCACTCTGTAGTCTCAGGCTGGCCTTGAACTCATGGCAACCCTCCCACCTCTGCCTCTTGAGTGCTGGGACTGATGGCCTCGCAGAGCCACCTTCCCAAGCCCTGGGATCCTAGTCACTCTGGTGGTACACAGGGCTTTCTCATTTACGCAAGTTCTGATTCTCTAATAACAGACGTGCTGAGCCCTCGTCGATGCCTGCTTGCATCTGCTTTGGCCCGTGTCTTCACATCTTTTGCTCACATTTTACTTGGGCTGCGTGTCTTTGTGTTGCTGAGTACACACACACACACACACACACACATTTTTTTTTTTTGGTTTCTCGAGGTAGGGTCTCACACTAGTCCAGGCTGACCTGGAATTCACTCTATAGTCTCAGGCTGGCCTCGAACTCACAGCGATCCTCCTACCTCTGCCTCCCGAGTGCTGGGATTAAAGGCGTGCGCCACCATGCCCAACCGAGTGCACATATTTTAAATGAAGGAATTATGCTTCGTCTAAACCTAAATCATTTGTTAGAGAACACATTATAAACCAGTCTCATTATCTGTCTAGTCACCAATAATAAACTAACCCAGTCTTCCAGTTTCTGTTTAAGATGTCAGGAAAAAAAAAAATGAAATCAACTTAAATGTTGCACTTACGGTCTTGTCTCTGGACAAACACCTGACCTGGAGCAGCTCATGGAGGAAAGGGTTTATTTCAGGGTCACAGGTTTATTCCAGGGGAAGCCCCATCAAGGGAGGAAGAAGCTGGTTCACTTCAGCATCCTCAGCAGAGAGAAACAGCCAGGAAACAGGAAAAACAGCTCCAAACGCTCAGACACACCTTAGGGCTGGACTTAAGAACCTTCCAGAACCGCCCCCAGTGACACCTTCCAGCAGGCTCCTGGACACTTACGTTGCCAGCTTATTACAAAACACCTCAGGCGATGAGGGCATCAACCTACATTCAAACCATCACACCAAAGGGCAGACTTTCTTAGAGAGAAATAGTTCAATAGTTCAAGTTCAGAGCGTTTAGTATGCTCACAACCCTGACCTCACTTTGGCTTTATAAATGATCTAGACTGGTGCTGTTTAGCATATAAGATGAGAAAAGAAGAAGAAAGAAAGAAAAACAAGGAAGCTGAGAAGGGCGGGGTGAGAAGCCCACTCCCAGGGCACAAAGTCTCCCAGGATTAGTGCCAGTCAGCTAACTGCTTTCTGCTCTCAAGAGGCTGGGCACATGCCTGGAAGCGTGGCTAAGAACTTGAAAGAAGTGAGCTTCCCTTTTTCTCCGGAGAAATTACAACTGCACTCAGAGAGTCCATGTGATCCAGAGAGACACCAAACACAGGCTGTCATAAAACGAGGAGTTTCATTTTCTCTTTGTGCAAATTTGGGTATTTTTCAAGGTAGGGTCTCATGTAGCCCAGGCTGGCCTTGAACTCACATTGATCCTCCTACCTCAGCCAGCAGTGTGCATAACTACACCTGGCTGAAATTTGTTTCTTTTAAATTTCTTTATGATCCATAACTAGATACATTGGATGAGCAGATCTTATGATGGTACCCCCATTTCCCTCCTCCCTGTCCCCAATCCACTGAGGATCCTCCTCAGTGGGCGTACTGGATCAGTCCATGGGTGGGGGTTATGAATTGCTCTAAAGGTAGCCAGTCCCCCCACTTTGTGTGTGTTGTTGAGGGGAACAATGACTCTGGATATTCTCCCCCCCTCTTACATTCTGTCCACCCCCTCTCCTGCTCAGTTTTGTTTTGTTTTTTTTGAAGTAGGGTCTTGCTGACCTAGGCTGACCTAGAATTCACTCTGTAGTCTCTGGGTGGCCTCAAACTCACAGTGATCCTCCTACTTCTACCTGGGACTAAAGGTGTGTCCCAGCAATGCCCAGCATTAATATATTTTATTTTATTATTTTTTTAAGAAAAACAAGTGTCTCTGGAAGAGCCTTAGTTGAGGCTAGAAAGACGTTCCTACCAGCTCCCATTTTCATGACTCTCGTCTGCAGTCAAAGATCTTTTAGAACATAACATACTCCCTGTTACAGTCAGTTTTCTAGTTGCTGCGCAAAAAGAACCCAAACAAAAGCGGCTTGGGGAGGAATGGGTTTATTTGGTTTACGGACTCGAGGGGAGACTCCATCCTGGCAGGGAAAACGATGGCATGAGCAGAGGGGTGGACATCACCTCCGCCACAGCACTGCAAACAGCGGCAGGAAGGTGTGCCAAACACTGGCAAGGGGAAGCTGGCTTAGAACCCCATAAGCCCGCCCCCAACAACACAACTCCAGTGAGGTTCTAATTTCCAAACTGCCATTAGCTGAGGATGGATCTCTCAGAACACCTTCATTTGTTTGTGGGGGGCACCGGGATCAAACCATTACACTCCCTGATGCACACCAGGAACTCAGACACAACATTCCCCAGAGGACTTTCCCCTCTGAAAACCTCATGGGGTGGGGGACAGTGTTTAAAGCCTAAAAACAATTTAACTACACACAGAGTTTCTACTAAAAACAATTTAATAATATTTTACAGAGTGGTTACATGGGCATGCCTTTCTTGTTTTTATTTGTGGGGGGAGAAAAGTGTGTGTGTGTGTGTGTGTGTGTGTGTGTGTGTGTGTGTGTGTGTGAGAGAGAGAGAGAGAGAGAGAGAGAGAGAGAGAGAGAGAGAGAGAGAATGAATATGAACATGGGCTTCCTGCTCCTGCTAACAAACCCCACCTGTGCACCCGGCTTTATGTGGGTACCTGGGAGTCAAACCTGGGCCATTCAGGCTTTGCAAACAAGTGTCTAAGTGCTGAGCCATCTCCCCAGCCCCTCATTTCCATTTCTGAGACAGGGTATCAGGTGGTCCAAGGCGGCCCTGAATCTTGATCCTCCTGCCTCCCCCTCTTATGGCTGGGGGTCCAGGTTTGTACCCCCACACCTGCCTTAAGCATACTTTTAAAGCAGTAAGTAGCCTAGAGGCATTTACTATATGGAAAACTATTGAAATGATTCTAAAAATAATAAAATACACATTATGATTATTAATTCAAGGGAGGAACTAGAAAAAGAGGAAAGAAACAAGAAATCTGGAGTACAAATGGTTTTATAGTAGTTTTAAACAAACAAACCAAACATCCCTCCCCTAACAAGGAAAGCCAAAAATAAACACAACCCTCCCAGGTTAAAAACACTGATTTCAAATCTCATTTTCCCCACAGTAAGTATGATGGCAGCAACCACAGCATCCCGCACCTTAGATCTGTTGAGCACCACAGGTCAAGCTCTGAGCGCACACACCGAACTGCACATACTTATACCAACAAGGTTCAGTCCCAAGTTGCCATCAGCTGGGAATCAAGCATTCAGTGTGTATGCGTGTGTGTAAATTTTCTAGAAAAAGACAATAGAAATAAAGGTAAGCTAGGTGTGGTGACTCACATTTATAGCCCCTCACTTGGAAGGTGGAGACAGGAGGATCAGGAGTTCAAGGCCAGCCTCAGCTACCCAATCAGTTTTGAGACCCTGTCTCAAAAACAACGCAGAAAACAAATATAATTTGTGGCCAAGTCAGTATCATGTTAACTTTGTAACACATTGTATTTATAAGTTGGGAAGTTAAATTATCATTTTACCTTTGGACACTCAAATTTAGTCAGAAAGCCAAAACTCAATACTTCCTTGGCCCATTAATAATAAAAGTATGCTAGCAGTTATTGTATACCTATTATTTCATTTTACTGGTAAGAACAGATTTTTAAAAAAATGTAATGACAACTCTTTAAAAGAAACTGCTAACTTTAAATTTTTTATCTATTTATTTATAAGCAGAGAGAAACGAGAGAGGGGAGAGGGAGGGAGGGAGGGAGGGAGCGAGGGAGGGAGAGAGAGAGAGAGAGAATGGGTCCACCAGGGCCTCCAGCCACTGTAAGTGAACTCCAGACACTTGCGCCCTCTTGTGCATCTGGCTTTACATGGGCAATGGGGGATTGAACTCGGGTCCTTGTGCATTGCAGGCAAACATCTTAACCTTTAAGCCATCTCTTCAGCCCTTGAAATACTTTTAATAAAAACCAGCTACCAACTTTATTAAAGCAAAGCATGTGGGCGGTCTTGTAGTGACCTTTGTGAATTTTATAACATGCATGAATCTTTGGCGCAGTCCTGAAATAACTGTATTCCTTTAGCAACGCTACCAGAGCCTGTTCCCCGGTAGGAGCTCCACTAAGAGTGAGTGGAAACGAAGGCTGTGCCCGATGCCCAGGGTCACTCCGAGTCAGGGCTAAGACGTGGGAACGCACTTCCTGATTCACTGCTCACCCTCCTTCCAAGCATCTCCAAGCTAAGTAGACACCCACCTCCTTCACAAGTGCCAAGCCGAGAAAATGGCACAGTGGGCGCAGCTACCAAATGAAGATATTTTAGGCAAGCATCACATTAATTGCCTGGCATCTGAAGGTGCTAAGCTTTTAGTGTTCTTTTCCTGATCCTCCCACCCCACGGTGCTTTTCCAGAACCTTCCAAGCACCTTCAATGCCCCACCCCTCCAGGACACAAATGCACTAATGAGATTCCTCCAGGACGGGGATATGGTAAATTTATGCTTTCTCTCTGAATTTTCAAAAATATAACACTTATCTCAAGCACAGTGATGCAATTTTAACCTCTGGGAGAGGACCTGGAAGAGCTGCTTGTCCAATGTAACGACTCCAGATAATAAAAATCATGGTGAACAATGATAAAGACTTTAAACATTACATATATGAGAACAGAATGTAAGAAACAAAATCTTCCTTTAATTTTATAACAAAACAAGCATTTTAGATAAAATAGCAAAATATTCCTATTCCTAGCACTCCTATAATGAGTTCATAGAAAAACTCAAACCAGCAACAATTATCATGCTCTAAACATTGTAAAGCTAATGCAATACTTAAAAAGTTAAATTCTAATCTAGATATGGAATAACACACTTTAGAAAACGCTGCCTTTCTCGTTTCAGATGACTTTAAATCACCAGCACACTTTGATTTCTGGACCTCCTGGTGACTTTGCAGGTCACAGTAATAACCGACCTGATGCTACGTAGGTCGCACCTACTTACAACACACAGCAAAGAAACGGGAGGTTCGAATAAAAACAGGAACGAGAAGAAGAAGTATGTCAAACCCAAGACGCCAAACCACCCAAGCCGGGACGTCCTCCACTCGGCCTGCGGTTCTGCCAGCACTATGCAGCAGAGAGGAAATGACATCCATGAAGACGCGAGGAAGCACTGCCATAGCAATTCATGAAACAAACGTACTGGTGAGATGTCCAGACTTAGACTTCGGCTGCAGAGACGATCTCTACCTCTTAGCTAAGTTCCTTAGCACAAAGCAGGCTGCAGAGGGAAGGAACGAACACACCAGAACGAAACAGCCCATTACCTCAGCCAACAGCCTCGTGCTTCTCCTCTCAGGCTTCTGAAGACAAGTCACACATGCTTTCTGACAGCCGTGACCAAAGGACATGCCAGGGTCTCCTTCCTGCTCTTTCCACAGAGGAGACTGAAGCACTCTGCCTTCCTGGGAGCATGCTCGGTGGGGTCTGATTTAATGACTTGCCGGCTCCTCTCAGCACGTGATGACCTACTTCCAAACAAACTCAGAGCTGCAGAATCCGCCATCCTCACCTGTCACACGCTAACTGCCGGTGGCCGACGTCATGGTTATTATGCTTCCTTTCACTCAACGTCACTGGGACATCACCTTCTCTCAAACTAGCCCCTGGCTTCAACACAACACCCAAGATGTTAGCACAAACAGAACTTTCAAGACGCATAGGAGGCGCTCCTCGGCTAAGCAGGCCAAGCATTCCCTCATCTCTGGTTGGGCATCACCTGTGCTGAGACTGTGGGCTGCCTGCTTCCATGGAGGGTGGCACCCTAAGGAGCTTTCTCTCAGGGCGCTGCCAGGGCTCCCTGGAGACACGGGCACGCTGAGCTGTCGTCTTTATGCGGGATACTGGCTGGCTTCAATGACAACAGCCAACATTTTCTAATCCACTATAAGTAACAGGTCACCCAAGCGCTGACAAATGTCTACAACAGACTCTTAAAAACTGTTTTAAAGAACAATCTTTGCAAAAATTCTAGAAAACCAATCATAGGCTATGTATCCATGATTCTATGTATCAGCACACAATCTGCCTGGGTTGCGAAGTACACTGTGGCTACAGCCGAGGTCTTGACCATCCACAGAGATCTAGAACCCAAACCAACCCCCTAACGCTCATCTCCCTTCCCCCTTTCACCCTGGCCAGACAGGCCGAAGCAGGAAGTGTCTGTGCATGTGACATGCACAAAACTCAAGCCAGCCAGCCCGACTCCAGCTACACATGGGCACGTATGCCAAGTAGTGGTTTTCTTGCCTTCACAACTTTTCTTGGGCACAAAAATTGAAATGCTAGCATGTAATCCCAGCAGATTGTTGAGAAGCAGCCAAGTTCAAGGTCAGCATGAACCACATCGGGAGAGGCTGTCTTAAGAAAATAAATACAGCCTGGGGATGCAGTCACAGGGGCCTGGATTCAATCTCGAGACTAGGGGAAGGGGGAGAGAGGGACCAAGGATATGCGCATGGAATCATCCAGTTTAAGCTTTCCCTGGGAAAAGAGTGTCAAGCTCGAAGAAAACCATCAACAAACCATTTTCTTTGGCACTCCTGTTGCCAATGAGCTGTAGTTTTAGGCTGGTATGACTACAGTCTGCGGGGACTGCACGTGACAAAAACATTCTGTCTTTGAAGAAAGAGCCCTGAAAGGAAGAGCACAGAATAAAAGTGAATGCCGAGTCTCACACACACCACGGAGTGTCAGCGTGTGCTCTGTGTACTGGTGTGAGAGCTGTACAGTGTCACACTACCCACCACGGGTGTCAGCATTTGCTCCATGTACTGGGAAGTGTAAGAGCTGTACAGTGTCACACACACACACCACAGGGTGTCAGCGTGTGCTCCGTGTCCTGGTAAGTGTGAGAACTGTAGAGTGTTAATTCTATTAAAAACAGTAAGTTGAGCCTGGGAAGATGGCTCAGAGGTGAAAGGCACTTGGGTGTGGATCCCCAGCACCCACACAAAGCTGGATGCACAGGTAGCTGATGTCTACAGTCCCAATACACCTGTGGCAACAGGTGGTGGAGCCCCGAGCATCCTGACGCTGTGGGGTCCCTTCCCAGCGGCAAATTCAAGAGAGACCCTGTCTCAAACAGGGTGAGAGGAGAGGACCTACACCCAAGGTTGATCGCGGTCCTCCACACGCATGCTCCTACCACACACGCACACACATGTGCACACACTGAGTTAACTCCGTGTTCACGGAGGTCTTGGTTGTCGCTGTGAGACAGGGTCATGCTGCGCAGCCAGGCTCCAACCCTCCTGCCTAGGCCTCCTCCTGAGGGTGGGGATTACAGGCACCACCATGCCTGGCTGGTTTTGTTTTTAAAATACTTTATTTGTTCACTCTTTACTGGCTTATCCTTTTTCTACTAGCAAGGCCTGTATAACGTTCCCCAGATGACAACCCCAGTACGAATGAACAGTTAAACGTTCAGTCCCTTAAATAAGCTAAGACACTAGGGCTGGGACAGTGTCACTCTCCCCGGGGCCCCGGCTGCCTGCCCCACCCCACCTGGACGGAGCCGCACAGTCACCACAGCTGCTGGCTGCCCCAGAACACCTCTGGTTCCAGAAGGTGTCTCACAGCCAAAACAGCTTGTGCAGGACCTTTCTGCCAAACTAAGCTTTGGTAAAATCTAGATTGTTCTAGATCATTTCTGTCCAGGCCAAAGGGGAAGCATTCCCTACGGAGGCCCAACAGGTCTTCTGTGATTGGTGTAGAGACACCTTTACCACACCCCCTTTCTGACTATATGATGAACAGGCTCTGTTAGGCTCACGTGTGACTCGCTGGAGACACCCTCCTGTGCTGAAGCCGGGTGTTACAACGTGAGGCCCAACGACAGGCTACTTGCTTGGCCTTACTTCTGAGTATCACTGCTGGAGTGTGCTGAGCAGGCAACATGGAGAAGAAGAAGGCGATATGGTAAAGGTACTCACAGCAGCAGGGAGGCAGCTCTGATCCAGGCCAGAAACCAAGGGCAGAGGAGAGAGGGGACAGAGAGCTGCAGCCATTGCTGTAGGGGCTGAGGACCCCCAACCAAAGCCTCACAAAGTGCCAAGTGCCGGGGCGCTGGTGGTGAGTCTCCATCCTGGAAGGCTGGAACAATGGGTCCCAGCTCTAGGGCTCGGAGCTTCAAGACCAAGTTTGCCACTCCAGATCCTAGGCCCCTGGCACTCGAGGGCCCTGGATGGGCAGAACTTCTTGCCCACCTGAGCAAGAGCAACAGAACCTCAGCTAACTGGTATGGGCCTCTCTGGTTAACAGTCACTGCACTGGCTGAACATTAACTGAGACAGGTAACTGAACCTTCGCTGAAATGCAATGTTACAAAGTTGGGAAGAAAGTGTGGTAAGGAAACAATGACCTTGTATGGGGGCAGTCCACATGCCATGGGCGACACGAGCAAGCCTGACAGGAAAAATGAGGATCTTAGGTATTAAAAGAGGGGGACTATTTCAATAAGAGGAAACAAAATGTGTGGGCAAGGTAGAAAGCCAGGGCAATTGTCAAGAGTGAGGAAAAGCAATACTGTGCCTAAGGTATGAGGTGGGGGTGGGAAGCAAGACAGAAAGCGGCAGTAAGGAGCACAGAGAGCTTATGAGATGCTTGTTAAATAAGCTCAGAGTTTACTGAAAGAAAAGACATTCATGCAAGCATTTCAGAAACACTAAGTACTTGAAACAGTACAATGACACACTCCCATCTATGTTTTAAAGAAAGCTGGTGGTCGAGAGACCCTGCTGGATCCAGAATGGTAACCAGCTCTCAGATGGTAACATGTGTAGTGCTGGAAGGCGGTACATGAGCCGCCAGGGGAAATTGGTCAACGATATTCAGAGAAAGCAGGTCATTGATATACAACACTGACTGATGTCTCCAGAATCCTGAACATACTGCTATACAGCAGAGACCAGCAAGTCAAGAAGTGCTCATCTGTGCAATAGTGGTGCTAAACCTAGGAGGGTCATCAATGGCTTACTGATTGGCTAAGAGATCTGCTCAGTGACAAGGAACCCTTAACTCCAATTGGGATCCATGGCAAAATTTATGGGGACCAAGAACCCAGGCTCCAAGGGGAAATTCCCACTACCACAGAGCTACAGAGAGGCTACACCCATTAGAATCTTGCCAAATTAGCAATGTGTTTCATTAAAACTATACTGATCTGCTGGGTGTGGCGGTGCACACCTTTAATCCCAGCACTTGGGAGGCAGAGGTAGGAGGATCACCATGAGTTCAAGGCCACCCTGAGACATAGTGACTTCCAGGTCAGCCTGGGCTGGAGTGAGACCCTACCTCGAAACAAACAAACAAACAAACAAACAAACAAACACTATACTGATCTCACTCTCCAAGGGAGATTCTATTTGTATTTTCCGGAAGGCAGTGAGAGAGCTGGGGACAAACCCAATTCCACCAACAAGACATGAACGTTCATCTTGGCAGGCAGGCCTGGTGGGCCTCCTGGGACCTGACCGATCACGAACTCTGGACGGTGGGCTTCCCTCAATCAATAAAAAACTCCATCTCTGGAGGCCTGTCCTCCACAGGGAGTCTGAATTCTCTTTGCTGCCTTTACCTCTTACTTTGAAATAAATTTTATTAACTTAAGCACCTTCCTGCAGGGTGGGGAAAAAAAAAAAAAACAGCTCCCAAACTCCTGAATGAAGATATCATGTATTTTGTGTAATTGTTGGAGATATGAAAATGTAGTTAATTACAATTTAGGGTGCTTCCTATAACTTCACAACTGCTACATTTTATCCCTTAAGTCTTTTCTGGAGGCTTCTTTTCAACAAGCATTTCTGTGTTCTTACTGTATGTTCCTGTTTAGTAGGAATTCAGAGGGTATGAGTGGGAAGGACTTAATGTATCTGGTCTTGTGGTCACAAACTGAAATGCCTATGTCACCTATTTGGGAGGTTATGACTATCTATGACAAGAAGAAGTTTCCTACTCTTCACTTACTGCTGTTTCAGTTAACAATTTCCCTTCCCAATAAATATTCACTTACACCTCCAAAAGGGGAGGGGGAGAAAGAAAAGGAGAGAGATTAAATGAGAGAAAGGCAGAAATTTTATTTTTAACTCAATTTTAATAAATAAAATGAAGAGCTTTTCAACTACATATTATCATGAAAGCAAGCCCTGGGGATGTAGAAACCCCAGCCTAGTACCAGGAAAGCCCTGCAGACCAGCGCATGGGTTTACAAGTCTTCAGCATAGATATAAATTCTACATAATAATTTGCCACTCCATGACAAAAAAAGAACTGAAAATTTTAAAATGCATTTTCATAAAATAAATATTTTAATGAGCCCTTAGCATCTGCTTAGCATGTGGCAAGACAATGCATAGACCTAATTATACATTATTTTGGCATTTAAGTTGTCTCCTGCTATAGATAATACTGAGACGAGAAGAATATCTCAGACTTCACTGAAAAAAACAAAAGCCACACAAAACAATTCTGCTGCTGAATAAAGGTATTGAAAGAGAAAAATATTTTTTAAATACAGCCTTATGTCAGTGAAAAGAAAAATCAACGGTGGGACAGGCTATGCTTTCTGCTAAGAGATGGGTGATAACCACTTCTTAGGGCCCCTTCCTCAAAACCCGGAGTCATTGTTCCACAAAGGCTCGTGCTGACTAGATGTTACACTAAGAATTATAGGAATCTGCGGTTGTAAACTATTTGTTCTTTTTGCACTTCTCCAAATATGCACTGAGCACCAACCCTTCTACACAGTGCCAACAGCATAAAAAGGTGCCTGTTCTGGGGGGGGGTACATTCATTCCAGGGAATGACAGGAAGAATACGGGATAGGAGAGGGGATGCAGAGAACAAGGAAGCGGCATTGGAGGTATGGAAGTGGGGAGATCCAGGCTTGGGTAGTGGGTATAGGCTCAGCGACACCCAGCAAGGAAGGAAGAAGCCCGTGTGACTAAGTATGGTGGAGGGGGGGGAGGCAACAAGTCCATCATTACTGCACTTCTGAGCTCAGCAGGGGTTTGAGGTTTATTCTCGGTGCAGTGGTCGTCAGAAGACGACATGGGGTCTAGTTTGGGGTGGCTTTCTATTTTAAGGAGACTCATAAGGCTAGAGTTGAGAGCGGCTTATCGCTGCTGGAAGGAAGGCAGCTGGCAGGGGTGCACTTGCTTCTAAAGCCAACAAGACAAGCTGGCTCTTAGGAATGAACTTGATCAACAGTAGAGGGGAGAAAAGCTTGGAGGCTCCTCGAAAGTTCTAGGTCAAGGGTGACCGTGGCACAAGTGTGGGGGGGGGGCGGCAGAGCCAGGGAGGTGGGAATACTTGGGAGGAAGTGTCAACTGGCTTATGGAGAGATTGTAGGTGAGGGGTTGGTGAACAATGGAAAGAGAGATGAAGGCTCATGGACTAGCTAGAGAAGCTGTCTTACTGATTACCCATGAGACATCAGCGCATATGGAGGGAGGGGGAAAGAGACACAGGCGTGACCAGCGGAAGGTGTCCAGAGAAACGAATGAGGTGACTGAACCAGAGCCTGGGGCAAGCACGTGTCTCCATCATGTAACAACGCCTGTCAAGCCCTGTCTTATGTGTGGTCACAGTATGGCTGAGAGGAAAAGGAGGAAACAAAAACAAAGCAAACTCTTGCCCTGTGCAGCTTACCAAAGTAGAGAGGCAAAGTCAAACGTATTGAATAAATAAATGGGGAACAAAGCATGCTGGGTACCTACAGTCCCAGTGCTCAGGAAGTGGAGGCAGGAGGATCAGGAGCTAAAGGCCAGTCTGGGCAGTATAGAGAGACCCCATCTTCAAAACAAAGTAAATGAAGGAAGTCAAGGGCATAACTCGGCGACAGATCACTCACCAGCACCACAAAAATTTATAAAATAAAACAAGAGGTCTTCTTAGGGCAATGAGTTAGATGGGGTGGGGGTGGGCGGGGAATCATACAAAAATTTTCATGTGGTCACAGGAGGAAATGATGACAGCAAGACAGACCTGTGACATAGGAGAGAATGATGACCAAAAGTGTGATGGTTTTGTTGTCAACTTGACCTGTTTAGTAATCTTGTGAGTGTGAGTCTCTGAGGTTGTTCACAGGAAGGCAGCCTTCTCAGTAGGGGGCAGGATGGAAGGAAGTTCAGCAGAGCTAGCAACAGACATCCCCTTCCTGGGAGAGCAGTGCAGGAAGGAAATTCCAGAGACTCAGGGAGTCAGCAAGGCTGGGACAGGGTTGCAGGATCCACCCTAAGGCTATAGAAAGGGGAAGGAAATCTCTCTCTCCTCCCTTCCTGTTTGCTGTTGTATGTGTGGTGCTGGTGATGGGTTTCTCTCTCTGCTTTGACTGTGAAAAGGGGGATCAGCCTCTTTTACCATTATGGAACGTCCCCTGGATCTGTAGCTTCAACAAATTCTTTCCTCCCATAAACTGTGCCTGGTTTGGAGGTTCATCCCAGCAGCATGTGGCTGACACTGACAGACAGACAGACCTGCATCACAGGAAGAAATGATGACAGCAAGACAGAAGAGAAACTGGTTGGAAAGAAGGGTTGAGGTGGGCTGAGGCAAGAAGTGTGTGTGGGGGATTATGGTCATGGCATACTGTCTTATGTACAAAGGTTGTCAACAAAAAGTTTTCTTTTTTAAAATATTTTATTTTCAAGCAGAGAGAGAGAGAGAGAGAGAGAGAGAGAGAGAGAGAGAGAGAGAGAGAGAGAGAGAGAGCACCAGGGCCTTGTGGGTCTGGCTTATGTGGGTCCTGGGGAATTGAACCGGGGCCTTAGGCACTGGAGGCAAGTGCCTTAACTGCTGAGCCATCTCTCCAGCCCCCTTCTTTTCTTTTTTTAAAGGAGGAAAAAGCAAGGACACGGAAAGGTGGGTAGAGGGCTCTGAAGGAGGCTATGTAATGAGACCTTCCGGAAAGTACTACTGACTCACAGGAGAATGACAGGGAGAGCAATATGGCCGGAATAGAAGCATGAAATCCCGAAGTGTAAGTGTCATGGAAACAGAAGGCCAAGGAGCGCCGAGGACAATGACGATTCTGTCAAGAGGTCAAGTGGGGTCAGAACACTGGAGCGCACTGTGGCGTCAGCGGTGGGCAGGAGGGGCAGCTGCCAGCGGGCGCTGTCTTCTAGAGCCAAGGAGGCAAGCTGGCTCTTAGGCAGGGGTGAGGTCTCCATCTACTGTGGCAAGCAAGGACTTACAAAGTCTTAATAATGTTAACATTGTCAATTAACTTTTAGATTCCAAACATCTGATTTCGCTTTCTTACAAACCATCGACAAATCACTATGCCAAGCCATTTCTCAAACAAATCAAACAGAGACGTTTTGTTAAAATCCCATCCAGCCAGACCATTTCTTCAGCCCATCATCTGAGACCACTGCCGAGAGAGCATGAATATGCAATGTCTTTCATTTGCACAGGAATGTTGGTGGACAGAAGTCACCTGGGCTTCAGTGGAGGAGATCAAGGAAGGCTCAGAGGAAGTCACAGGAACTTGCTCTACGCCACCACGCAGGCTCTCCTGCGTCGGCAGGTACTCTTTTTGCTCTGCAAAGACACTCTGCCAACTGGACAAGACAGCTGTCATTTGTTAAATTCTACTGCTCTTCTTCACCCCTCTTCATCCACCTCTTCCTCCATTCAGCGAGGAACAGTATCTGCAGCATCACGTCCATGGAAGCTCTGGACACTGGTAAGAAGCCAGTCAGCTGTCAGAGGCAGATTTAGCCTGTAGACAACTCCACGCAACTAAAACGACTCCAGGAACTAAGTTATCTTTTAAAAAAAAATTTTATTTATTTATTTGAGAGAGAGACAGAGACAGAGAGAATGGGCATGCCAGGGCCTCCAGCCACTGTAAGTGAGCTCCAGACACATGCGCCTTTTTGTGTATCTGGCTTTACATGGGCACTGGGGAATCAAACTCAGGTCCTTCTGCGTTGCAGGCAAGCGCCTTAACTGCTAAGCCACTTCTTCAGCCCCTAAGTTATCTTAATACTCTTAGCAAAACAACTTGCTGACAAGGTACAGTTCAAGCTTTTTTGTTTTTTAACCTAATACATATTTTACAATTTTAAGACTTCACAATGATCTATGATGATTCAGCTATTAAATCATCTTTGTGTGGTAATTTCAACCATCAGATTGAAATATCTGATCTTGAAAAAAAATTCCAGGGCTGGAGAGATGGCTCAGCGGTTAAGGCACTTGCCTCCAGTGCCTAAGGCCCTGGGTTCAATTCCCCAGAACCCACATAAGCCAGACCCACAAGGTGGTGGCCCTGGTGCGCTCTCTCTCGCTCTCTCTCTCTCTCTCTCTCTCTCTCTCTCTCTCTCTCTGCATATCTGTATCTCTGCTTGAAAATGAATAAATAAAATATTTTTAAAAAAATTCCATAAATGTTGACATGTAAAAGATAATGCTGGGCCAGAGAGATGGCTCAGCCATTAGAGGCCCTCGCTTGCAAAGCCCGACAGCCTGGGTTTGAATCTCCAGCACCCATGTAAAGCCAGATGCACAATGTGGCGCATGCTTCTGGAGTTTGTAGTGGCTGGAGGCCCTGGCACATTCGTACTCACTCTTTCTCTGTCTGCCTCTTCCTGTCTCTCTGCAATAAAGTAATAAATATATACACGCATAAAGATAAAGCTGACGACTGAGAAAGGAGGAAGAGATTTTTCAAGGACTTTAGGAACAGTCATGTGAAGCAATACTACTCAGGAAATCAGATACGATATGATGGTATTAAAGGCCCAAAACATAAGCCGGGCGTGGTGGCACACACCTTTAATCCCAGCACTCGGAGGCAGAGGTAGGAGGATCACCGTGAGTTCAAGGCCACCCTGAAAACATAGTGAATTCCAGGTCAGCCTGGGCTAGAGCGAGACCCTACCTCGAAAAACCAAAAAAAAAAAAAAAAAAAAAAAAAAAAAAAAAAAAAAAAAAAAAAAAAAAAAA
>PVHP010006864.1:0-11310 GCA_004024765.1 Zapus hudsonius | reverse complement strand
ATATTTCAAAATTTCAGTCGTCTCAATTAGTGTAGGTAAGACAAGCACCAGATGCTCATTAGGCAACATTACGACAGCAATGAAGACAAACAGCACGCCAGAAGTCAAGAGAAGAAGCCAGAACATACTGTGGAGCATGTCTAGGGTGGGGAGAGATGCTCTACACACGGGCGGCAGAGCAGTGCCGGCTAACAGTGTCCAGAGGGCTCCTTATACTTGTTATGGCCTTATGAACACACACTGGTATATTAGCTGTGCAATCAGCAGTTTAAGGAAGGAAATGGGAAGAGAGAGAGAGAGAGAGAAAGAGAGAGAGAGAGGAGGAGAGGAAGGAGAGAGATCTGCATAGCTGAGCTACCTACCACTCATCTCCTGGTCTTGTAATAAAATGTGTTTGGGGGATGAAGCTGGCATCACCCACCACCAATGGGACCGTGTGGCAACGACAGGTACTGTGCTGTTTGTTCCGTCAGCAAAGCACGATGTGCCAGGCTGTCCTGGTCATCAGGCCCATGACCCACATTTACGTGAAAGAAAAATTACTTCACTGCCATTCTTGCCTGTGTAAACTCACTGTCGTGTAGGACACTCCTTTTAAACTTGACCACTAAAGGACGCACGTCTTATATAGACAGTGGGTTCTGGCCAAAAAGTTTTAAATTGGTGATACAAAATATCATTTATTTTTATTTTTATTTGCAAGCAGAGAAAGAAGCAGAGCAGAGAGAAGAGGGTCCGAGAGAGCAGGTGCACCCAGGCCTGTAGCACTGCAGACAAACTCCAGGTGCACGCGCCACTTTGTGCCTCAGAATGTCAGGCTGTGTAAGCATGTGCCTTTAACCACTGAGCAACCTCTCCAGCCCCCCAAATACCATTTTAAAAGAATTAGTAGGTGGGTGTGGTAGCCCACGCCTTTAATTCCAGCACTCAGGAGGCAGAGGTAGGAGGATCACTATGAGTTCCAAGCCAGCCTGAGACTACATAGTGAATTCTAGGTCAGCCTGGGCGAGAGGGAGACCCTACCTTGAAAAACAAAAATTAAAAATACTTTTTAATTAGTATGCAATTACTATATTAAATGCTTTCGTTGAGACATTTTCATACATGCATGTAATGTGTTCTGCTCTTATTTTTCTCGTTACCTCTCCCTTCCTTGTCAATACTTCTACTCTGACGTCCCCCCTGGATTCCCCGTAAGAATAGCACGTAGCATTGTCTCTGGCTTATTTCACTGAACAGGATGATCTCCAACTTCATCTGTTTTCTGGCAAGTGACATGATTTCCTTCTGACCTCACAGGGTATGAACTCACATGTGGATGACGGGCCCTGGGGCTGGTCCCTCCCTCGACTTCTGCACACAGTGAGGATTAAACACGGATGTGCAGGTTACCTTTATTGTTCGCCGACAGCGGTGACACAGCTGTATGATAGCTGTATTTTTAATTTTTTTGATGATGTACACACTGACTTATTTATATTATTTATTTTCCTACCAACAGTGCATAAAGCTCCCTCTTTCCCCCACATCCTCACCAGAACCTGTGTAGCTTTGATTTGTATTTTCCCTGATGGGAAAGTTTTCACATCACTATGGGCTCATTGGCATGTCTTGTTTTGAGATCTGTCTATTCAGCTTATCTGCCCACAGGCTGACTTTGACCCCCGGCACATGACACTGCTGGGTCCCATGTCCCTCTGGCGCTGCTGGGCAGATGCAATCCCTTCTGGCAGCTCTGACTCGAGACAGGTTTACACTCTAGGAAAATAATTAGTCACCGCACACTTGGTTCTGGCCATCTCACACCCCCTCTCTTTAAAATAGCAAAGCTCTTTCTGTTTTCACAGGGGTATTTTCAGCATCTGTGGAAAGTGGCTCTTGCCAGTTGCTCTTTTGGAAGTCTTGCCCATCTCGACAGGGTTGAGAACAGAAAGGTTTGGGGAGGCGGCGAGAGGAGCCTCCTTTAAAGCATAGTGACACGAGCAAGAAGGGGAGTTGGCGGCTCGTGGCCGTGACCTTCCCTCTCTGGCACACAAGGTCTCCACAGGCACTGGGAAAGCCAACTGCTGACTTGATGTCCAAGCAAGAGTCCAGTTCCCACTCAGAGTGTGGAGTGCTGTGGACTGCCATTACTCACGCACAGTAATAAAAGGCTGTAACCTGTGTTTGATCACAGGCCTACAGTTACAGCACCTGCCTTCAGTGTGGGTGGGTGTGTGTCATGGTTGGATGTGACGTGTCCCCCACAGGCTTATGTGTTTGAACACTTGACTCCCGGCTGTCTGGGAAGCTCCTGGAATCTCCAGGTGGAGAGTCAGTCACTGGCGGTGTGCCATGAGATTTAATGCTTCCTGTTCTCTTCTGCTTCCTGACCGTGAATGTGACGTGGCGGCTAGCTTCCTGCTCCCGCCGGCACAGCTTCCCCTGCCATGATGAACTGTGGGTAACAAAGAGCCCTTCCTTCTTTAAGTTGTCTCTGGTGAAATGAGAAAGTCGCTATTATAGTGTATATTGCAGCCTTCTTTCTGCAGTGTCTGGTATAATGCTTCCAAGTTGAAAACTGAGTGACTATTCTTTTTTTAAAAGTCATGTGAGAATCAAAAGATAGAAGGGAAAAGAAGGGGAGGGGAGGAAGGGAAGTAAATTTCATCCAGCTGATTAATTGGCTCATTTATTTACAATGTTTTAGGGAAAAGGGCGTTATTCTTCACAAAATAATTTCTCCTAGCTCTAAGCCAGAATTCTTACAACTGTAACTATGTAATAGTAAACTGACAGATAATTTCAAGATTACTACAGAGTAAGAGAGAAAAACCAAAGGCCATGGTGAGGGCAGTACACGGATGACCTTCTCTCCATCGAGAGGAAGGCCAAGGTCATGAAAGACTTTGGGAAAATGATACCAAGAGCGAGACCCAGCTGAACTGTCATTTTAAAAATACACGATGTGAGGGGGTGGGGACTCCACATATTGTAACCAGATTTCAGATATTAATAAGGAAACAAATTACTGTCTTTGGAAAAGCAACCAATCAAATTCCTTTAGAATGAGATCAAGAACAGAGGGAGGGAATTAAAACACAGAACGCTCTCGTGAGAGGAAAACCTTGGCTGCTCCCAAGAGCCTTCCTCAAAGCCCCTCCCAGTTGTTATGGCTTCTTCACAGAGCAGCTCTTCATGTCAGTAAACCTGCAGCACACCCGCGTCCCTCCTAGCCCGTCGTTAGTGCACAGACTTCAGAAGAGCATCGTCATTGGCTTCGGGAGCACGAGGACGCTGACATTCACCATTGCAGCCTGACACGCCCACTGGCTCTGCCACAACTATGTCTCCACCAGCCCATCCCCGCGCTCTTTCCAGCTGAGCAATGGCGAGGCTGAGCATCTAACACTCCTGTCCTCCTTGCTGGCTCTCGATGCATCGGGCCCTCTCCTCTGCACACACGCACTAGTTTCCTGCCTCCCTTCTGTATTCCATGATGTCCTCTTTCCTCCCAGGTGCTTTCAGAGCTGACCTTATGAATCCCCGATCTAGAAGACTTCCCTCATAGACGGCTCGGGTGACATACGTTTCATTATCTTTATGAGAGAGACAGACATAGTGTGAATACAGGCAGGTCAGGGCCGCCTGCCACTACAAACAAACTTCAGACTATGTGTGCCAGTCTGTGCGTCTGGTTTTATGTGGGTGCTGGGGAACTGAACCCAGGTGTCAAGCTTAGCAAGCGAACACCTTTAACGATCCAGCCGTCTCCCCAGCCTATATACGTATAATCTATATATTAACCTAGTCATGTTTCACAGTTCATATGTCTACTCTTCCAACCAACCAACTTAAATTTTTTAAAAAATATTTTATTTATTCACTTTCAAGCAGAGAGAGAGAGAGAGACAGAGAGAGAGAGAGAGAGAGAGAGAGAGAGAGAGAGAGAGAGAATGCACCAGGGCCACCACCTGTGGGTCTGGCTTATGTGGGTCCTGGGGAATTGAAACGGGGGGGGGGGGCTTAGGCACTGGAGGCAATTGCCTTAACTGCTGCGCCATCTTCTCACCAGCCCCAACCAACTTAAAATTTTTCTTTGACATTATAACCTTGAAGAAGCTAGCGGCGGTTTGATGGGTGATGCTCAGTGCTGGAAGAATGTGTAAGGAATTTAACAAGCCGTAAGTCTTGAAGCTTTGTCAGCCATCAGTTTCTAGGCAGTCTCTCTGCAAAGAATTTCTCATCTGAGAAGCAGACACTGAAAATACATCACTTCTAAAAAAAGTATCCTGGCTTTGGTACTCCCATAAAAATGTTCCTAGATGTTGCTTCATGGAGTCGACATGCCTTCACGTCCATTGTCATTCTTTCCCGACCGAGTGCCCCACTTAATGTGTTCGACTTGAGCACTAAATGCACGTCAGCTTCCAGAAAGATGGATGAAAAGGAGCTGTGGATGAGCTGGTCTGATCGTCCATTGGAAGATTCACGCTCTTTTCATCTTCCCCCAAGTTCACTGATACAGACTTACAAACAGGCATCCACACATGGCCCCCAGTGACCCTCACTCCCTGGTACTCAACAGGTCCACCTGTTACACATGGCAGGGGGTGGCGACACTGGACAGTGAGGCCAGGTCACTGAAGGCTTTCTGCTCGCTCTTGTATCACTCATTGGCAAACAACTGCCCCCACCGGTCGAGGTGGCCGCAGCCTGGACCATCTCGATTGTAGCTGCCAAGAGAACCTGGACCATCAGCAACTGTAACCAGGACTCATCCAGGTGAGTAGCTTCTGTAACCTCACAGGGACTTTGGGATAGTAATCGTTTACGGTTGTGTTAAACTTCTTGACAACAGGATGCAAGCAATACCCCCCTCCGTTTTCTACTTCATGTACAGGAAATATGAAGATCAGTAGTTAGATAAATTTTACATGCAGGCAGCAAAGCACTGCACCTCGAATCTGGAGAACAGAAAGTCAGATGGGAATTGCATACTTGCAGTGTCTCCTTTGACCACCAGGGGGAGAGAGCGGCGCAGGGTTCATCCTAGACCAGCACAGACCAGCGGCCAACAGGATGAGCTGTGATGGCAACTCCCGCAAAGCCTGGGGCAGGTGAGCACCCACAAGGAACTCAGCTCAGGGCACGAGGGCCGGGCCCACCCTCCCTTTTGGAACTCACTAGTTAGAAACGGAATGGACACAGTCCTAGTAAATGTACGAACCGTTAATTTGGTCCCCAACTTCAGGCTCACCCCCAGCATGTGATCACAGCCCAACTGTCTTCTCCGTTAGCCCCCCAACCCCTCCAAAAAACCCTCCCTGCCTCTGGCTGACACCTTCTGGATGGAGGACCGCCCAATGACTGCCTTTTCCACTAATTAATCTGCGCATGTGCCAGAGCAGGCCCACAGCCTAGGGTGCTCCTCACTCTGTCTTCCGTGCTGATGGGGTCACAGATCACATGTCGCTTTGCATCTGGCTTTATGTGGGTGCTGGGCATTGAGACGAAACTGGCAAGCCTTGTACCCCTGAGCCATAACCCCACTCTATGTTTAAATTTTATTATTTGAGGGGGGGAAGGGAGAGGGAGGGGGGAGAGAGAGTTGACGCCCTAGGGCCTCTTACTTCAGGTGCAACTGGCTTCACGTGGGCACTGAGGAAGCAAACCTGGACCGTTAGGCTCTGCAAGCGAGCACCTTTAACTGCTGAACCATCTCTCTAGCTCCTCGCTCTATTTCGCAGGCTACCTTCCAGTAAATAGTTTACTGTTATATTTTAAAATACCCATTATTTCCCAATGAATTAAAGTCTTATTTTGAGTGACAAAATCATTTTCTTTTTTCTAAAAGTACTTGGCTAAGGGCTGGAGAGATGGCTCAGCGGTTAAGGCACTTGCCTCCAGTGCCTAAGGCCCCGGGTTCAATTCCCCAGGACCCACTTAAGCCAGACCCACAAGGTCTGGTGCTCTCTCTCTCTCTCTCTCTCTCTCTCTCTCTCTCTCTCTCTCTGCTTGAAAATGAAAATATATTTTTTAAAAAAAGTACTTGGCTAAGGACTTTAAAAGTTACTTTCTAGCCCACTAAACAATGTAACTCATTATGAACAATAAAAAAAAGTTCCTTTCTAAAAGTCAGGAGCAACTTTATACTTTGTGGAGCCTTTTAATAAACGATGCTGCCTCTATGGCTTATGGTCTGATTCCTACATCCAAGATCTTGTGGTTCGCAAGTGTGTTCACAACCCTACAGAGAAGGTAACAGACCAAATAGGATGCCAGTGTTTCAAGAGACATCCTATGAAAGACGCTCAAAGAGATAAGCGAGTTAGCTTTTTAAAAGAATATTTTTAACTTGTAATTTATTTGCAAGGAGTGAGAGAGCATGTGTGTATATGGGTGCATCAGGGCCCCCTGCCACTGCAAGCAAACTCCAGACACACAGGCCACTTTGCGCATCTGGCTTTATGGGGATACTGGGGGAATCGAACCTGGGCCGTCAGGCTTTGCAAGCAAGCGCTTTTAACCACCGAGTCATTCTACAACACCATGGGTTCAGTTTTGATTACTCTGAAAGGCATTCTGATGCCTATTATAAAACTCTCAGCCCTTAATTAGGATAAGAGCTTATGTTTTAATGAGGGAATGGGTCCAAGGATGGCGGTTAATTAACAGTGATACTAGTGTATCTAGATTTGTGAGGAATGACGTTAAGTGGAGCAGAGGAGCTATTTGGTTGGTGGTCCCCTACGTGTGCTTTTAAATTCTTGAATCACTGAATGCTCTTAAATTTATGCAGGCCACCCTGAGACTGCACGGTGAATTCCAGGTCAGCCTGGGCTGGCGGGAGACCCTACCTCGAAGAAACCCAAAATATAGACAGATGATGGCTAGATGGACGGGTGGGTGGGGAGAAGCAGCTGTAAAGCTTCAAAGCCACAGCAAACTCCAGAGCTTAGGGGAAGATCCAGGACGAGGTCTGCTGGTCAGCTCCTCAGCACCATGGCCGCCGGGATGCCCGCCACAAACACTAGCCCGGCCCGAGCAGAAGAAGCGGAGGCTGCGGGAGGAAGGCCGAAGCAAAGGAGAGAACGCCTGGCCTTCTCTGCGGTCCACAGCCCTCCATGGCTGTCTGAAGCAGGGCCCCGGGCCTTCCGGGAGGGAAGGCGAGAGGCAGCGTGGGAGAGGGGAGAGGGAGCCCAGAAGCCCTCACCTAACTGGCTACCTATCATCTACCCTGGGTGCTGGGGCAGAAATGACAGAAACTGTCCCAGAGCCGTAGCCAAGGGTAAGCGAACCTGCACGGAAAGTGCTAGAAGCGAGGACAGCGCTCCAGACGAGGACTCGGTCTCAGCACTCCAGAGGAGGACTCGGTCTCAGCACTCCAGAGGAGGACTCGGTCTCAGCACTCCGGAAGGACCACAGGAGTACTACAGTCAGTACTCCAGGAGTAGCACTTAACTGTATCTTGGTTACCGCAGCCTGAGACAGCTTCTACCACAAAAGATAAAGTCAATCAGGCTGCATTTCCATTGCACTTAATTAACTTCAGCTTCTTTATTAATGACAAGCAAAACTGAAAATCCCACGTCCGAAAGGATTCAAAGGAGGGGAAGCAGAAGGGGAGACAAAGACGAGTAGAGGGAGGGAATTCTGATCACGGCATGTGCTCGGAGCCTGTCAATAAAAGTTCAAAAGAATCACATGTCCATTTATTTTCCTCGTCACCCCAATGACCGTGGGTCCATTAAGAATCTTCTCTTGTATCAGCCACTGGCAGGAAGAGTCCCCCTGGAGCAGAAGCCAGCCTGCCTTACAGCGAAAGAGCAGCGCCCTCATCTGGCCGAGCAGGGAACAACGCATATGGATCAACTCCTGCTCCAGAGCTATTTTTGGGGGAAGGGCTTTAATTGGTATATACAAAAATCTGAAAAAAAAGTAATAATCCACTGCTATACATTTGTTTGCTGCCTAAAGAAACGGTTTGTGGCTAAACTGTTAACTACTTAGATCATGAATTATGCAGCAAACTAAGCAACACATAATCTCTCAGAAATAACAAAAATACACTGGAAGAGCATATACTACACTTGTCATCATTGCACGATGGCAGAAAGAAATTTATATCCTAAAGGCAGAAAAGATTTATGACTGCCATATCTAATAATCTGAAAAATTACCTTTGTAAAATTTGAGTTTGTACTTTTTTTTTCTTATATTCAATTACTTGGGGAAAAAACAAAACAAGTGAGGCCCTGAGACTACATAGTGAATTCCAGGTCAGCCTGAACTAGAGCGAGACCCTACCTCGAAAAGCCAAAAGCCAAAAGCCAAAAAAAAAAAAAAAAAAAAAAAAAAAGTGAGGGCTGGAAAGATGGCTCAGTGGGTAAGGCACTTGCCTCCAGTGCCTAAGGCCCCAGGTTCAATTCCCCAGGATCCACATAAGCCAGACCCACAAGGTGGTGGCCCTGGTGCACTCTCTCTCCCCCTCATCTCTCTCTTTCTCTCTCTCTCCTGCTTGAAAATGAATAAATAAAATATATTTTTTAAAAAGAGATAAATTAAAAAAAAAACACAGGTGGGCTGGAGAGATGGCTCGGCGGTCAAGGCACTTGCCTCTAGTGCCTAAGGCCCTGGGTTCAATTCCCCAGGTCCCACATAAGCCACACCCACAAGGTGGTGGCCCTGGTGTTTTCTCTCTCTCTCTCTCTCTCTCTCTCTCTCTCTCTCTCTGCTTGAAAATGAATAAATAAAATATTTTTTAAAAAAAACACAGGTGAAATGCTTTGGGGTAAAATGCGTTTTCAGGGTTACTCTGCAAAATGACTCAGGGTTTGATTTTTTTTGTGCGCAAAATACTGCGGTGTCCCCTGTCTCTCCCGACACCAGCTTCACTGCTGGCCTGAAGGATGAAAACGCCTTGATCATGGGCCTCCGCTGAGGAGGGGCCTCTGGAATGGGGGCAGGGAGGAGGGCAATGGGGCATCAACACAAGACTTATATGTACAGTTTCTACTTATTAATAAAAATTGAAATAAATAGAAAAACCTGCATGTAACTGATAGTTCTGAGTTCAGAAAGATTAAATGTCTTGCTTAAAATATAATCATATGAGTCATAAGATCTTTTGGAAGAGGCCAAGTGTCTGCAATTAAATAACACAAATGTGAAAATTCCCTGTCTTTAGCCTAAGGATTCTGTTTCTATCCCAAACAGACTAAAGGATTTGCAGAGGTGGCACACCGCCACTCACTACACACAGGCCACTCCGTCCACAGCTCCTGTCAAGAGAGCGACTCACTCATGGTTTCGTCCCTCATTCCCTTGCAGAGGCGAGGAAACTCCCCAGTGAGCCCCAGCACGCTACCTAGCAAGGGTCTGGACCAGCCAGAAGACGCCTGGCCTCTCTCAGCTCCAAGCTCCGCTTTTCCCACCCTGCCCGTGTACGTGATCACGCTCCTGTCAGCGCATCAACTGTGTCGCCTGCATCCTGAGAATTCACAGTAAAACGAGAGGCCGGGGAGGTGCTCCATGGCCAAGCTCAGATCCCTGAAGCCCAACGTGATGACGAGCTCAGGAAAGAGGGCAGGAGGAGGAGCTCTCAGCTCAGTGAGAAGTCCTGTCTGCAAGCATGATGAAGGCTCAGTGGCTGAAACATGTGCTTGCAGAGCCTGCTGGCCTGGATTCAATCAGAGAACCAGATGCACAAAGTGGCACTTGTCTATGGAACACATTTTCAGTGGCATGAGACCCTTCTGCACCCATATTCCACTGGTTTTCTCTCTCTGCAAATAAAAAAAAAATTTTTAACTATGTTTAAGAAAGAAAATTGTCTCAAACTCGGGCTTCTGTAGGTGGCAAATCACTGCCATGGCAACCCTAGGTTCGCTCTGTGAACTGAGGGGGAGAGGCTCGCTCTTCTCCTAACACTCGCAAATTGAATATCTGAGCTCAGAAGACATAGGAGCTCCTGATCGGTAAGTCTTGGCCTTCAAGGATGAAAACCGAAAGCACATTTTCAAAAGACAAGACTGGATTCTACACAGCAGACACGACAGGCCACCTCTTAACCGCTCTTCTTCTATCTGGGATTCGCTGATAATTCTACAGACACAGCAGATATGGGAGGCTCTTCAGTGAATGCACACCTGCTGGGTCCCTCCCATACACCCCCTACCTATAGAGTCCTCAAATTCTCTAGCTCCTGGATGTACCTACGTGTCTTCTTTGACATTTCACTGTTTGTAAAAGTGGGCTCATCTTAGAGTCAATATACATGCTTCACCAGGAAGCTTCCTTTCCTAGAAGGGGGTATGAAGCACTGGTAGTCTGTCTTTGCAAGTGTTCTAGAAGGGACTATGAAATTCAGAGCCAACTAGGTGCACACGCTCTGTCCCTCCCTCCCTCCCTCCCTCCCTCCCTCTCTCCCTCCCTCTCCTTCTCTCTCCCTCTCCCTCCCTCCCTGGCTGGCCTGGAACTCACTATGCAGTCAAGGCTGGCCTGGCTCAACATTGTCTTAAGTCCCTAAAACCTGCTAAGAGAAGTCTGAGAGTCCCTTCAATATAGAATTAGCAAAAGCCAATTAGGCAAGTCACACCAACTTCATTATCTGGGGGCTTTTGTCTACAAATCTTTTTTAAAAATGGCCTTTAGGGGGCTGGAGAAATGGCTCAGCATTTAAGGCACTGGTCTGCAAAGCCTAACAACCTGGGTCCGATTCCCCAGTACCCACGTAAGGCCAGATGCACAAAGTAGCACATTCCTCTGAAGTTCCTTTGCAGTGGCGAGAGGCCCAGGCACACCCATTCCACCCCCTCCCTGTTTCTGCTTGCAAATAAATGCTTTGAAAAGTAGCTTTAATTAGCAATAACTAGGTTCCTTAGGTTCAAAGGTAACTTCCATCACCGTTCTTTAAGTGAGCCGCAGAGGTCAAAACTACCTGTACAGTATTCGCCAAGCGGCTAAAGGTACCACCCACAGCTCCATGTCTCCCTCCCTCCTTCGCTTCCTCCCTGTTCTGTTGGCCTGTTGGTCTGTTTGGAGATGAGGGCCTAGCTATGTAGCCCAGGCTGGCCCTGGACTCAGTCTTCCGGCCTTGGCTCCTGGGATGACAGGCATGTGCCATCCCATGCAGTTCTCAATCTCCCTTAAGATTTAAAAACAAGGGAAACATGCCGGCCACACGCTTTCTAATACTGGTATTAGAATAACTAATACTATGTACTAACAAGCAAATGCTTTGTTTTGCCTTTGACAAATTCTTTTAAATCATCATCTCAGTGGAACACCTACTATGTGCCAGTGCTTAAAAAAATACTACTCTAATCC
>PVHP010006863.1:0-58776 GCA_004024765.1 Zapus hudsonius | reverse complement strand
CAGCCACCTCACACCCCAGCCCACGAAGCTCCTCTGTCTCACTGCGGGGAGAGGCCAGCATGAGAGAAACACCCCAGGTCAGTCAAACATAAATGAGGGAAGCACCCCTATTGTCAGCAAAATGCCTGATCAGGAGATGTGCTCAGCACCCCAAGTCAGCAGCATTCTAACAGGACAGCTACCACCACAGTCAGCACAATGGGCGGGCTTGGTGGCACATGCCTTTGATCACAGCACTTGGAGGCTGAAGCAGGAGGATAACAGTGAGTTCAAGGCCAGCCTGAGCTACAGAGTGAGTTCCAGGTCAGCCTAGGTTAGAATGAGACCCTACCTTAAAAAACAAAAACAAACAAAATAATAATGCTATGACATACACATACTAAAAATTTAATTATGCTTAAAATAGCACAATTGCCAATAATGAAACTTCAAATATGTTTTCTATTCATTATGATGCATTCCCTGCTCAGCATTCACGACACTTACTTGAACTTCTTCAATCTCTGGATAAAAAACGCGTTCACAAATGAGCTGTGCAATTCGATCTCCCTTTTTCACTTCAAAGAAAAAACAAAGAGATTATCTTGATATCTTCTTGATGCATTAAGTGCCTTAATGATAACCACAGCAGTCACTTTAACGGACAACACATACTCAGAAATATCAATGTATTTATGTGAATGTATGTATTTAACTTACCTTCAAACTTCTCTTTCCCAAAATTAAACAGTACAACACCAACATTTCCTCTATAATCTTCATCTATAACACCAGCTGGAGGGAAGAAAAACATCAAAATATGCCATTTTAATACTAGGAATACAAGATTATCTCAAAACCATTCTTAGGTAGCTCTAAATTTTCTTATTCTTACAACTGAGTAAATGAATCTTGCTCTGGTCCTATGTAGTCTGAAAACAAATGACTTTACTAAAATACAAGAATTACAAAGTGAGTCCTAATTTTCAACCCTGAATTCTTATTAAATGACATTTCCTCTTTCAAGCTGGGAATGGCAATTATTTCCAACCTAGATCCTAGCCACAGTACACTGACTTGAGATTCAAAGGCTTTTCCTAGTGGCCATTTCCCACTGATATTCTGATTGAACTATGATTGAGTCATCAATAAAAATGTCCAAAGCCTGAAGAGCGGAAGTGAAACAAGTCAACGGTGACACTGTGAAGCAGTAATCTTCCAAGTATCAGAACATTCCATTTACATAAGAAAAATGGAGTTCAACTTCTCAGTTCATGTTCTCTCCTTTAATTTAAAGCATCATCCTTTCTAAAAATCATTTCTCAGAGTCTCAGAAGACATTAGCTCATAGGCTTAACAATGAGCTCATTTTCCATGTGCATAATTTATGAGCTCACTTTAAGTGTGTAGAGTACTGGCTTGGGATTATAGATATGAGAACAACAGACAAACTAGGTCCATACTATGATCCAGAAAGCCACACTAATTTGCCAACATTTGTCTTTGGACCAAGAATTTAAGACTCTAACATGTTTACACGAATACAGATTGTCTGTGTACCAGTAACTCACATATCATACAAGCCATCCATTTCAAGTATACTATAGGGGGTTGGGAAGATGGCTCAATGAACGGTTCAAGACCCTTGCTTGCAAAGCCTGCTGGTTTATGTTCAATTCCCTAGCCACCCTGTCTGATGTTCTTTTACAATAAACAATCATGAAACACCTGTTTCATCAGGGCTCTGACTGCGGCAGAGTAAGTGGGAAGCTTAATCAAAAATACTTGAGTTTATGGGGGACGTCCACATTCAAACCACCACTTTCTGCCCAGTAGAACTAACAGTTTACTGTTTCTTTCTCTGTGAAAAAGATTAAAGGACATACAGCTAGAATAACCTTTGTTCTTAGAAAAAGGGTGTTTTTCCAGTGGGCTACAACACATTAAATGAATTCCTGTGCTTTCTGAAAAAAATACTAGTGAAAAGTAAAACTCAACTTTTAAGGTTTCCTAATGCAACACTTAACACAGAGAAAGTATAAAAATGGGCCTGCTCCACCGAGACCCTGAACACGGCTGGAAGGCAGTAAAGCTGCCATGTCTAGACTAAAGAAGCCTAGTCTCTTCTAGTGGAACAGTAACAGACTCATGACCAAGCCAAAGAATATTATGCCCTGGCTTCTTTCCTTATTGCCAGCTGATCATAAATTCAGTCCTTAATGTCATATAAAGAATTGATGCAAGCCGGGCGTGGTGGCGCACGCCTTTAATCCCAGCACTTGGGAGGCAGAGGTAGGAGGATCGCCGTGAGTTCAAGGCCAGCTTGAGACTACAGAGTGAATTCCAGGTCAGCCTGGGCTAGAGCGAGACCCTACCTCGAACCCCCCCCCCAAAAAAAAAGAATTGATGTAAAGATTGGACTAGTTGCTTTCACAGTATCTCTGTGGATAAAGTTTTGACTACAGAAGCGATTTAGCTTGGATTTAGTTAAGAACTCCCTCAGCACTGAGAATGTTCCATGCTAGAACATGTGACCATGGAGACTATGCTGGGGGGATATCCATGGTGGCAGAGTTTGAGTGTTAATAAACACCCACTTCAAATGAGCTTGAGAAAGACAATGTAGACTGACTTCTGATTTTTTTTGGGGGGGAGAGCGTTGGTCTTGAAGATTAAACCCAGGGACTAGAACATGCTAAGCAAGCACTCTGCCACTCAGCTGAGTCTTTAGCTCTTGACTTTTGAATGCTTTTGTTTGTCCTTTGGTAGAAAATTTTACTGCTTCTTTATCCTCCCCTTAGGTAGTCCACATTACAGTAATAAAGTTTACATGCTTTTTCATCAAAACAGTAATCCTTTGCAATGAACATATATAAATGTCATTCTTTTAAGATACAAGATATAGAAATGTAGTATTATTTCCTTGTAACCATTACCTTACACAGCCTCAATATTCACGTTGCTTTCGCATTTTTGCTAAATACACAAAGCATCCTTTGTCATATATTTCATTTATAATCTCATCAAGTAGGTTCCAATAAGTACTTTCCTGGGTCAAAGTGAGCATGTGTGTATCCATGTATAAGCAATTTCTGGACAACTGCAAAGGGCACAGCCACTCAGGCTTCTGCTAGCAATGTGATAATGCCCATTTCCAAAATCTCTGCCAGTAGCAGATGGTGGCAATGTGAACTTCCAGCAAACATGATCAGTGAAAATGGTACACCATTGCTTTCCTTTCCAGTTTCCTATTGCTGACTCTTCCCTCCCATGTGTTTTGGACACTTGCACGTCATGTCTTTTCCCATTTGTTTTTAGCTTTACATATTTGCACATATGCATATGTCGGGGGGGGGCATGCCAGGGTCTCTTGCCACTGCAAATGAAGGCTTATCTAGCTTTACATGGGTGGCTTGGGAACTGAACCCAGGCCAGCAGGCTTTGTAAGCAAGACCCTTTAACAGCTGAGCCATTTCCTCAGCCCCTTATTTTGTTTTGGGGGGGATAGGGATCTCACTCTATCCTTGGCTGACCTGGAACTCATAGTGATTCTCCTACCTCAGCCTCCAGTATGCTGAAATTAAACGTATTAGTCAACGCCCAGTTTTGATTTGTCTTCTATGTCCTTTTTTCATGAATTGCAAATACTTTTTAAAAACTTTATGGCATTTTGGGCTAGAGAGATGGCTCAGTGGTTAAGGTGCTTGTGTGATGGCCTGGGTTTGATTCCCACTATCCAGGTAAAGCCAGATGCACAAAGTGGATCATGAGTTTGCAGTGGTACCCCCTCTCTTTCTGCAAATATAATATTAAAAAAACTGATGGTACTTTTATATTATGCCCACCAAACTGCCCTCTCAGCACTTTTTTATGTTTAAGCCCATACATTAATGCTACTCTCACTTTTGGTTAGAGAAGCTTTTTCAAATGGAGGTGACTACTGGGTTGACTCAAAAATCACCACAGTAGTGAGAAATGACAGTGGAGTGTCCAGCACTAGGTGAGACATCTCTATCACACCCTACAAGGCTCACTGCAGAAGTGGTAGAACGTAAGAGCCAAAGGAAGGGTAGGACTGCTTACACTAGAATCTTCCAGACACAAAATGACCTTGATATTCATAACCCTGAAGTGTCTTCAAAACAGAAGAAAAAATATGACATCAATGCTGGCCCGGTAGCACAGGTCTAAAATCCCAGCTACTTAGGAGTCAAAAGCAGAAGATAAAAGTTCAATGCCTACAAAAAACACAAGGTGAATTCAAGGACAGCCTTGGTGACACTGTCACATAAAGAGAACTTCTTTAGTGAAAACTATCCACACCTACCAGATGTGAATTTTGAACAGAATTTTACACATTCAACTTTTCCCTTTGACCCTTACTTACAACCTGGGTTTCTAACAGGATGTCTAATTGCCAACTATGATAAAATTGTGCCTAAGAGACATTTTTAAGATACTCTGCATCAAGAATACACTACAATGTGATTTTATGAATAACACCATACGAACCATCAGACAAACTAATTTTCCAATTACATGACTACTTTTTTTTTTGAGATGGCTGTCTTAAACTGAATAAAAACTAGTTACAAAGTTTGGAGAGGAAAAAAGTTTCCATATTAAAAAAAACTCTGTGATGTCTCCACAGAGACAGAAATGGTTGCCTGGAGTTCAATATTGCCTAGTGTGCTTCATGCTCACTATCATTAACCATCCTATCTCTCAGAGGCAAGCACACAGCTGAGGAAATGGAGGCCTGTGTTCCCTTCATAGCCTTTTGAAATTTCATTAAAAGTATATACAATACATACTTAATTTAAATTATAAGTATACCCCAAGTGACTAGACAGGAAGTATTTATGAAAATTAAATGTAACTCCCTGGGTCCTGGGAACTCTAAATCAAAGAATTGGCTATTAGTATCAACTACTATGTGAAACCCATAAAATGAGTTTGGAGCATCTGTCTTGCCCCACAGCACCATCTAGTGACATTATGGGAGGCAACAGTTCCCTCCAGTCTAAGGCAAGCAGACAGGACAGCCTGGCTTTAATGACACTGCTTGGCTGGGGAGCAGGGTCTTGTTAAATGAAACACTATGGATGAGGATGAAGATCAGGACACTGGAACCTTATTTGTGCAGCATGTGTCCAATACTGTATGAGATCAGAAACAAGAGAATCCACCGTGGGAAGTGAGAATTTCCTTCGGTAATGAGGCAGACACCCTGTAGCTAACAGAGGACACTGGGGCTTCTCCAGGACAGGCCATGTGGAGAAGTCAAATTTGAAGTAATAGGTAATAAAAGAAATTGGTACTTCTGAGGACACTCTTGGCAAAAATTACCTTGTTATATTTTGAAAAACAAGAATGACCTGTCTTACAGAGCTTAGAAATTCTTGTAAGATAGATCTGCATTTCTAGAATAGTTTGCTTACATTATTTAAGCAAATTTTAATTACTTAAAAATAATCACACAAAAGCTTTTCTTGGTCTAAGAATCAACTTTACTAAATGCAGATTGTCACCCAACCAAGGCAAATCCCTTTGTCAGCTTGTGTCTCAGTAACAGGCTATTAAAATGACATGTGAGTCACATGATCACTATAAGTGAGACATTAATTATCAGGCTCCGCAGAACACTTGCCAATTATGAACAAGGCCCTGGGTTCAATTCCCAGGACTAAAAAAAATTAGAGATTACCAAATAGTATTAGAAACTATATCATAATTTTTATTCCTTCAGATTTGGGAATTTCTAGAGGCAAGACAGAAGAAGATTCTTCTTTCCTTGACAAAATCAGACATATGAATATGTACTACCTTTTAAGCAAAGATGAATACAAACACTAACAGAATGCATAAGTAAATCATTACCTCCTACATCTATGAAGTGCTTTACAGTCAAGCCAGAGCGGGGAGCTGAAACACAAGAGACATTGGTTATTTTAAATGGGGAGGAGTAATAATGGATACATTATAAGTGACGCAATTTAAGTATTATAATTTCCTC
Organism: Zapus hudsonius; assembly: GCA_004024765.1. Taxonomy (NCBI): domain Eukaryota; kingdom Metazoa; phylum Chordata; class Mammalia; order Rodentia; family Dipodidae; genus Zapus; species Zapus hudsonius. The sequence goes on along the minus strand of PVHP010006863.1, from coordinate 52,781 downwards.
TAATATCTTCACCTTAATTTCAGAAGATCCTTCCTAATAAATCTGTTCGATATGCTGTACTATCATACTGCCAAAGTGGAAGAGTCTAGTTCAGAAAAATTTTAAATCATTTAAATTTAAAAGCAACTTCAACCACAATCACATGACTTCTAACTTCAGACTCCTGTGGAGATGGATTGCTGGAATAAACTCACAGATGAGCGAGTGTGTCTGGGAAGAGGTCAGACTTTGAAGAACTTTAGCCACAAAGAGAAGAAAAAGAATTATTAGCTGCCAGGAGCTCAGGACTAAGGATGATGTGTGGTTTAAGATGGAAGACTTGAACACGGAAGAAGAAAAGGAGGAACAAATTTCATCAAGTAACAGAACTCAGCCTGGAGCTTGGACTCCCGCTCATGATGAAGTTGCCAAGAGATGTGCTTGCATGAAACCTCAAACCTGAGTAACAAAATCCTAAAGCCCCACACAAAAAATTTAACTTTTTTATTCTGAAAATGAAAAAAAAAAAAAACAAAACAAAACAAGGTTATAAATGTGTGTGTGTATGTATGTTAAACTTGCAGACTTAGCCATGAGTCCCATCTTTCAATTATCCTAATTTCCAGTATTTCAGAGGAATTTAAATCAGGCACTTTGACAATAAATGCTACCTTTTCTTGTGATGTTTTATTGACAAGCTCCCTGCTTGTATCTTGTGACTTTATCTCATTCTATCTCTACTTTCCTCCCTGAGGAACTCTGAAAGTAGGCAGTGATGTGAGAAGATGGTGCTAGTCTAGCTCTCCCTCTTGCTGTTTACTGAGTTCATTTGTCCCCGCTCCTCCCAATACCAGATCTTCCCTCTCAAGGCGCCCCTGACCTAACCCTTGGGAGATCACAGAAGCAAGACAAAAGGTATAATGGGTTCATATAATCTAGCAGTTTTTCTCTTTTAATACAAAATGCTGTGCGCCATCATTCTAAGCCCCTACTTTCCTACACAAATCCTGGCCACTCTCACCGCTGTCTTTACAGAGTCTGATCTCATGCAAATGAGAGCTGACAGCAAGGGGGGGGTCCAATTAGAAAATCACCTAAACCTATTTTTCTAGGAGGAGTTGAGGATCACCATTTGGGTCAATGTGAGCTTCCTAAAAAAAAGTCAAGAGCCGGGCGTGGTGGCGCACGCTTTAATCCCAGCACTCGGGAGGCAGAGGTAGGAGGATCACCATGAGTTCGAGGCCACCCTGAGACTCCATAGTGAATTCCAGGTCAGCCTGGGCTAGAGTGAGACCCTACCTTGAAAAACCAAAAAAAAAAAAAAAAAAAGTCAAGAGAAAAAATAAAGATGTAGAAGTGGATATTTAGATGACTGTATCTACTATCACACGGATCTCTCTTCATTATTAACCCAAATGACAGGTCTTCTCCCAAGAAGGGGTTCACAAAGGCACATGTCTTCAGTCACTCACCCACTCTTCCATAGCACCCAGGAGGAACAGCTATCTGAATATCTGTTTTCACAACGACTTTCTCCATAGGTGGTACCGTGCAATCATAGGCACTAAAAGATATTGAAATAAAATAACTGGTATTTGTTTCATACTTCCCCATGACAACATACATTGAATTTTTAGACAGCCTTCATAAATTCATACCTTAGGTTCTATAGTCAACCTTATGATGACTTCCAATTCATCTAAAAACTATGAGACAGTAGATATTTCTACTTATTAAGGAAAAATGGCTTTTGTTGCTAATGAAAGCTTATTAATGAAACCTTTAGATAGCATAGTTCTCTAAATTTTAATGCCAACACTGTTAAGTATTTTGTCTCTGAAAGAAACTTAAAAAAAATTGAGGTACTTGTTAGCATGAGGAGCAGAAGGGTAGACTTTAAAGTTTACACTTTACTAATATAGTATAAAAAGGGAGAAATGACAAGCCAAGAACAGCTAACACTGACTAAGCCCTACTCCAAACCAGGCACAATTCCAACCTGTAAATACATATTAACTCGTTTTATTCTCACAAGTTCTTTGTGAGAAGGGAAAGCTTCCAGGGAAAAACAGTTAAGACAAAACATGGGCAGGAGGTAGCCCTGTGTCGCATTTTGCTCTGCTTGGCCTGGCAGTTCACCGCACCTATCAAGCTGTGACCATGAACTTCACTGGCTAAGGGAGAGGGTTCATCACTTTGAACTGCTGGGGGGGGGCACAATACTGAAAACAGACTCTTTAAGGTCCACTTAGCAAATGTTACTGCTATCGCTGCATCTCCCCTTCCGCCCTGAGATGAAAATTTAAGAGATTTGACAATGAGCAGAACTGCAAGTTACGGTGGAGACCTTCATGAAATCTGCTTAAGTGGTACTGTATCTTCCCTTCTTTCATTTGGGATTTCCTCTTTATACATGTCATTTCCATGTCAATTTCAGCACGCAGAAAAACCACTTCATGTTCATTGAGACGATGGCTGACCTATCTTAAAGTCTCCCCCAATAAGACCCAAAGCCAGACACACTTTGGAAGGGTCATGTCAGGCGACACCCCTCTCCTACTGTCCATTAAATGTGAAAAACTGTACTAAATAAAGCCCTTTCAACTACAGTCATCTAAACCTCCCTTTTCGCTTACCCCCCCCTTTCACCCGCCTCTCCGGGTTCAGTGGAGCCTCCCGCCATGCCTTAGGGTAACTTATACAATAAACAAACAGCACCTACATCCCGGCATGACTTCCCACCTGCTTCGCGCTCAAATGCAAGGAGCACTGAATTCAGAGTCAGAACACTTATTACGAGGGTCCGTGCGCAGAGCAGGGTCCCGATTGGCCCAGACCTTAGATGTATAGCAGACGTCTAGGACCCGCTCCCTTCCCATCCCTCGGCCCCAGCGCTCCTCAAGGACCACCGTGAGCCCCGCTCACCTGGGTGGAAGGCCCGGGACAGAGCCGCGCTCTGCCCTGAATCCCCCACCGGAACGAGCCCGGGCCTCACCTGTACAGGTCGTAGCCGGCCGCGCGCGCAGACCCGCGGGTGGGGGCCGTGGCGTGCTCCGACAGCCGCACGAAGCGCAGGCGCGAGCCGCCCTCCTCGGCGGGCCGGGTCCGCTTGCTGGGGGACACGGCGGCGATCTCGTCGGAGCAGGGCATGGCTGCGGGCGGGAGGGCGGACGGAAGGCGAGCGGGGACGCGGGCTCAGCGAACGCCCGTTGCTTCCCGCCGAAAGCTATCCTCCCGCCCGGGCGAGCCCACGGCTCTGGCTGCGGGGGGAGACGCCGGCCGGGCCACGGCGCAGGCGCGAGGTGCCGCTCCTCTCCCGCCCCCCCCTATCCGAATGGAATGGTTCAGCCCGCGCTCAGAGCCAACCCGCTACCTAAGCACGGGGGCTTCCTGTCCCTGCGCGCGCCCCCTGGAGACCCCTTACTATTTGAACCCAGCGGATTCCCGTCCCCGCGCGCGCGCCCCCTGAAGACCCCTTACCTAAGCCGGCGCATGGGGGCTTCCTGTCCCTGCGCGCGCCCCCTGAAGACCCCTTACTATTTGAACCCAGCGGCTTCCCGTCCCCGCGCGCGCCCCCTGGAGACCCCTTACCTGAGCCCGCGCACGGGAGCTTCCTGTCCCTGCGCGCGCCCCCTGGAGACCCCTTACTATTTGAACCCAGCGGCTTCCCGTCCCCGCGCGCGCCCCTGGAGACCCCTTACCTGAGCCCGCGCACGGGGGCTTCCTGTCCCTGCGCGCGCCCCCTGGAGACCCCTTACTACTTGAACCCAGCGGCTTCCCGTCCCCGCGCGCGAGCGCCCCCGACCGGGTACCTGCGCCCCCGGCTTCCCCGTCCCCGCATGCGTGCGCCCCAGCGTCCTCCGCTCCTGGGCGCGGACGGCCGGCACTGGACCGAAGCCTGGGCGCCCCGAGCCGGCCGGGGCCGAGGAGCCTCCCCGCGTCCTGGAACCCCAAGCGGAGCAGGGACGGAAGGAAGCGGAGCCCGAGCACCGGGCCCGGGCAGGGGGCCGGCATGGTCTGGGCGCCCCGGGCCGCGGAGCTTCGCCGCTCGGCCCCGCCCTCCGCCCTCCCGAGCTGGCCCGGCCCGGCCCCTCGGCCCTCTCACCCCAGGAGTGGCGGCCGCGGCCACGGCCCCACCTCCGCTCCGGGGAGACGCTCCCTGCAAAGCCCTACGTTCTGGGTTCGATTCCCCTGGTGCACGAGGTGGCGCATGCGTCTGGAGTTCATTTGCAGCTCTGTCTGCTTGCAAATAAATTTTAAAAAATTTTAGTGAAAAGGGGGTGTATCCCATGCTATCCGCACGGACAGATCTCTTGTAACCCCAACAGAAGCACACAGGAGGAAGAATAGCTGCAGACAGAACAGTTAGATCCCGTATCCACAAAAATACCCACGTTGTGATGCACTTTAATTTTCGAAATAAACTGCAGCTGTTGGGCAGTGTCAGAACTAAAACCAAACTGTTAGGGTCCTGTTGGGAAACCTCCCTGCTTTTCCTTACAGGCCCTGCTTGAATGTCGGTGGTTTCCTGGGTGGTTTTACCTTGAGAACTGTCCTAATCTGTACCTGCGGGCATGTGTCTTTGATACTGCTTTAAGAATAGTATAGAACTGTTCTTGTGAATATTTTGCTAATAGTTTGTAAAGGTTACCTATGTCATCCTTATGTGTACTTCAGCATGACTACGAGTAACGTGACCAAAGTGATACCTTCTTTTTCACATCGCTCTCAGACTAATTGCAGTGTGTGTGTGTGTGTGTGTGTGTGTGTGTGTGTGTGTGTGTGTGTTGGTGCTGCGTTTACCTATTGCCTGAAGTTTTCTTTTTTCAAATACTATGGTGAATCCAATACCTCAAATGTATACTAAATCCAAAGAAGCATAGAAATGCATCCAGCCTTCTCTCAGTTACACATTTCCCCTTGAGAGCTCTTCCTCCATCGCCTTGCTCTGGGCTGTGCTAATGGCTAGTCCAACGGAATAGCTGTCACCCCAGTGCTTCCTTCTGCTCTTTACACCTGGAGCAGGGTCAAGTGTCTCAGTTTGCTGAAGTACTTTCCCTAGTGGTTCCCTAAAACAGTGGACATGAGATATAAATTGAGTCCTTGTTTATCTGAACATATCATTAACTTTGCCCAATCCCAGCCCAACATCTCACTTCATTCAAACAACTTACAACTAGGAGCGACTTCTGCCCTCGTCTTATCTCCTGTAACACTTACTTATCATTTATTGGCCTTTTGTGCAATCTCTATATGTTATATCTTTCCGATTAACAAGTCATATACTTGGATGAATCCTTTGAAGTACCTATTTGAGTTTTATACACACACGCTTTTTGTCAGTGACTAAGATGCTATTCTGCAATTTCTGTTCAATGGGATATAAAAAGTATTATCTCGTTTCAAACAGGGTTTAGACTGAAAAGAGAAAGGGCTATTTTCTAACAGAATTTTAAATGAGTAGACATATGATGTAACATTCTTTTTAAAATTAATTTTCTGACAATTTCATACATGTATATTCTATATCTTGCTCACATTCACCTCCCCATTACCTTCTCTTGTCCACTCCCTCTGAACCAACCCTTTCTCCTCGAGTCCTCCCTCTGCTTTGATGTGTGTGTGTGTGTGTGTGTGTGTGTGTGTGTGTGTGTGTGTATGTGTGGTGTGGTATTTACACGTTTGTGTGTTGATGAGTGCAACACATGCACATACATGCTGAGATTAGGAATATGTTCATAGGTTCTCTATTGCTCTTATTTCCCTGAGTCTCTCACTAAACCCCAAACTGTTGTTTTTAGGTAGATCAGCTGATCAAGGAGCCCCAGCAATCCTCCTATTGCTGCCCCTCTCAGTTCTGGGGGTACAGGCATGCATGACTGTGCCTGGCTTTGAATGTGGGTGCTGGGGATTGAACTCAGGTCTTCATGTTTGTGCTCCTATCTGCACAGCCATACCTCTAGCCCCCTTCAGCAATTATTTTGTAGTTTGGTTGGGATTCAAAGTTGAACCCTTTATTTATTTATTTATTTATTTATTTATTTATTTATTTATTTATTTATTTTGAGGTTGGATCTCAGTCTAGCCTAGGCTGACTGGAACTCAGTCTCTAGTCTCAGGCTCGTCTTAGCTCACAGCAATCCTTATACCTCTGCCTCTCAAATGCTGGGATTAAAGGCATGTGCCACTATACCTGACATCTTTTTTAAAAAAAAATTATTTATGAGAGAGAGAGGGGTGGGGAGAGGATGGATGGGTACACCAGGGCCTCCTGCCTCTGCAAATAAACTCTAGATGTATGTGCCACTTTGTGTATCTGCCTTTACATGGGTACTGGGGAATCAAACCAAAGCTGTCAGGCTTTGAAAACAAGCACCTTTAACAGCTGAGTCATTGCTCCAGCCCTCATCATATATGCTATCATGTATTTTCTGCTGTTCTGTTTAATAAGGCTGACATGTAGGTCATACTAATTTTCCTGCCTCCCCTGCACACTGGACCAGCAACATAACTCTTAACTCCTCCCTTTCCTCTCTCTAGATGGGATAAGTCCATACTCTCTCAACTATAAACTCTTTCAAGAATTAGCTTTTAAAAATAATCCCCAGGTGTACTCTCTTTAAGATCCCCAATTAGTTACCTACCTCTTGTCTACAACCTTGACAGTAGACAGCTATGCCTTCCCTGAGATGTACTCACTTAAATTCCTTAATTAGCTGGTGCTTTTTGAACTTTTGCCTACAACCTTGGAAATGAACAGATGTACTTTTCCACATACAAAGGGCTATATGATTCCTCACCTGGAGTTTCCACCCTGCAAAGCAGTTCAAAGACAGTTTTGTTAGTCTGAGAGATCTCTTGTCTTTATCACTGTTATAGTTCAATTTTATTAATAACTGCAGGCCAGGCAGGATTCAGAGTATCTTCTTTCGCCTTAATTAAGCTGAATGGAGATCATTAAGATAAGTCCCAAAAGATGTCCTAAACTCACTGAAGAGTATAAAGTGAAAATTGAGTAGTAAGGAATTTGGTATATTTGAGAATTTTAATCATAAGATCAGCCGACTGGAAGAGGGTTTATATAGAACTGGAAAGCTCTTTTAAGAGTAAGCTCCAGCTTTCCTCTGTCTTTTCTGACTCATAGAGTCTCTTTGATATTATATATTCCTTCCTTGCCTTTGAAGAGCATCTAATTGGACCATATAATGTGTACCATTCCTATTGATGATGTGATGGTTAAGTTCACTGTCAACTTGCCTTGTTTAATAATCTACAGTAATCTTGGGCAGGTCTCTGAGTTTGCCTGCAGAAAGGATTGACAAAAGGAGGAGGTCCCTCCTCCAGAGTTGTCCTTCCCCCAAGTGGGTGGGCCTTCCAGAAGAGACTGGATACAAGAAAGCTTGGGGGGGGGGAGGAAAATCCTTCTTTCCTTCCCCTGGCTGCTGGTGCTTGTTCATGACAGGCACTCGCATCCTGCTCTCCTACCCTTCCTGGACATTGGAACTCAGTTTCCTCAGCCTCACATCGTGGACTGAAGAGCAGCCGCTCCTCAGGGAGTCATCAGGCCTTCTGGGCTGGATTGGGACTGCTGAGCCATCAGCCACAGGGACTGAACAGCTACACTGGTTCCTTCACCTGTGGGCCTGCATATTGCTATTGTTGGACTGTCGTAAGCTACCCCAATAAATTTCCTTTTACTATAATCCATTCTGTCAACTCTGTTTCCTCTAGAGAACCCTGACTAATACAGATGATTCCTCATTTAGAGATTAACTCTGTGCTTACGTCTGGCCACAGGAGTAGAACTGGTTTCATCCTTGCACATCAGCTGTTTTTAAATCAAGAGTAAAGTATCATGAGCAAACACTGTGAGATTGAACAGTCCAGTATATCCCGCTGTTAACCATGCTTGATGACCTGAAAAGGCCTCTCAGGGAGACTGGTCAACAAAAGTTTGCAGGGCTTTCAACTCAGTCTATGTATTTTGTTATAGTAGCTAAAACATGACAAATTTAAAATAAGAACATCTGGAATCCTATTCCTCTACTGGGCATCTGCCCTAAAGGCTTTACTATTCAATACAGAGACATTTGCTCAACCATGTCTATAGCTGCTCAATTCACAATAGCTATGAACTGGAATCAACCCAGATGCCCATTGCTGGATGAGTGGATATCAAAGTTGTGGTACATATATACAATGTAATTCTATGCAGCATTAAGGAAAAATAACAATGAAATTTGCAGGACAATGGATGGACCTTGTGCAGATAATACTCCATGAAATCACACAAGAAACACCACACATTCTTCCTCATCTTTGGTTCCTAACCAGGATCAGCTTGAATTGCAAGCAAAACTAACATGCAATTCAAGAAATAGATAATAGGGATGGAAGGGCTTGGGGGGGGGAGGGACAAGATACATAAAACTAAATCCAAGAAGAATTGGTACTCTTAGACATTAGGGCAAAGGGCTAAAAGATAAAACCCCTCTAAAGGAATATTGTGGAACCCTGCTAAGAGGCATAGAGGATATAAAGTTAAAGGAAAGTTGAGGCTGGCCTGAAACCCCAATAATCTTATCCTTAGATTGAGACCGGTAGGAATTCGGCCTCGTCTCCTCTCTTTTTTCCTAGAAACTCCAGCACCCCCCTGGCAGCCCAACAACAAACTCTGATAAGCCTAGACACTTCCAGGCCTGAGTTTACTGGAGCTCTCATACCCCAGCTATAGCAACAAGCCTGGGCAATAAAAATTTAAGGGTCACAGCTTCTCTGCAACTACTGCCATCTGGTACATGCCTAAAGGCACATACTTCCCGCCACTGGGAGCTGAGAAATCCCCCTCAACTTATCTATGCAAACTAGGCATCCACAGGTTACTGGCCCCAGCCAATCCCTTCATGAAACATCTACAGACTACCCTGCCCCTACCAATCCCCTTGCTGCTTATGCCCCTGCTTCTGATTTTTCCTCTGGCTTCTCCTCTACATATGACCCTTTTATGCATAATAAATGAACTGTTGGCTGCGACTGCCTCCCGAGAGTTCTTCCTCTCATCAGCTCACCACTATCTCAAGACTCTGTCCACACAGCTCCGTGGATGAACAGGGAGTTGATGCATGCTGCAGTTCCCCAACTAAACCACGGAACCACAGAATGTGGGGGTGTCCTCTGGTAAGAAGGGCCCTGAATTGGGTGGGATGAAGTCTAACCCTAATATGATTGGCTCTGACTTACTCACTTTGAGCTGTTGATCGGAGACCTATGAGGTCCTCAAAATAAGACAGGCTTCTTTCAAAGCACTTGATTACTAGCCCAGGATGAAAGTTAAGACCCTATTGCGGAAGACACCACAGGCTGCTGCCACACATCAAGAGACCTGGATGGAATCTGGAAGGAAGGCAGGTCCCAGATGGTTAGCCCATATAGTGCTAGACAGTGCTACATGAGCTGCCAGGGGAAAGAGGCCAACAATGTTGTGAGAAAGCAGGGGACACCTCATTTCAACTTCATTAGCTCTTTTGTGAAATTTATTTATTTGAGAGAGTCGGGGGAGGGAGGGAGAATGTGCATGGGAATACCAGGGCTACTTGGTGCTGTAAATGAATTCCAGATGCATGCTTCATTTTGTGTGTCTAGCTCTATGTGAGTAATGGGGAATCAAACCTGAGCTGGCAGGCTTTGCAAGCAATCACCTTTAACCACTGAGCTATCTCCCAAGTGCAAAACTCCGTTTTTATCTTTTAAAGGATCCATAAAATAGCTGTTAGAACTTTAACATATGAACTTGGCAATAGGGGTGGGGAAGACATTCAGTCCATAATAGTAATTGTTTTTTCCTTTAAAACAGTTTTAGAAAAAGATGTATGTATCTTGATCTTGTGTCTTACTCAATGGAGCATACATTTGTTTATAATATTTTCAGTTTGGGAACAAATTTCAAGCTAGTTAACAGATTTCTATAACATAAAACTTCCTTAGAGGGTTTGAAATTCTGTAGGAAAGCATTAATGGATGGGTCTTGGTGGATAGAAACAGGTCATTAGGTTCTGCCTTTGTTACATCTGCTCCTGGGTCCAGCCTTCACTTTCTGCTTCCTCGTTCATGCCATGTGAGCAGCTGTGCATCACAGGACGGCTTTGCTTTCCCACCATGATGGACTGAAGTGTCCTGAAACCATGAGATCAAATATGTCCTTCCTTTCTGTCTGACAGATGTTGTGACCACAGTGAAAGAGAAATAGGAGCAAGTTAGTTAGGGACAGAAGCCCATAGAGGGAACAAAGGGATGTCATTCTATCCATCTTGGCAAAACTGAAACTTAGGTCTGCAAATGAAATTTTTTTCCAGGTAGGGTCTTGCTCTAGCTCAGGCTGATCTGGATTTCACTATGTAGTCTCAGGGTGGCCTCGAACTCACTGCAATCCTCCTACCTCTGCCTCCCAAGTGCTGGGACTAAAGGCGTGTGCCACCACTCCCAGCTACCTGATCTTGTCTCTCCCACAAGGCTGCCAGTGACACATCCAGAAGCTTACTTTGAGGCAGAGCCCTCTGAGTCCCTGGTTCCTTCACGGGGTCAGCCTATTGCATCCGAACAAATCAAGTCTTTGCTTACAAACCTGAGCCTGATGAGAGGCTCAGCCTAACTGGATGTCTGAACCCTGTAAAGGAGGCTTCCCGCATGGCCCAATCTTTCCCTCTTCTTTTGCCCTGTGACCTGGCCTGAGCATCCTCGTGATGGCTGGGAAGGGGAGGATACTTACCCTGGCTTGGGTTTTCCTCTTCTTCCCTTCTAGCTGTGTCATGCTTTGGGGTACCCTCTTGCTTTGATTATATGTAAGATTTTTCCTTGATCTCTGATTCCTTCACTCTTTCTTATCCTCTCTGGTCTGTTATTTGAAGGGGTTTCTATGTCTGATCTCCCATGTGAGTGGGGAGCTGTCCCAACCTTTCCCCCTCAGTAAACCTCATGAATTATGATTTATCCCTAAATAAACTCAATAATTAATAATTTAGCCTTCTTGGGTTCATTTTTATCAATTCTTTGTTGAAAAATAGGGTAAGGACCCAAAGTTGGGGCTCACAACTTTGGGGGACCCCTCCTGAACCCCCAAATCCTGCTTCAACAGCAAACAGGAGGGTAGCAAAGGAAGACTAGGGTCTTTAGTTGGATTCTGTGGCTGATTTTTTCCTGTCTGCTCTTTCATGACCATTTTGGGTGTATACAACCATTTCTTTTCTATAAACTTTTTTAATCTCACCCTCCCAGCCCTAGGTAATAAAGGAAAAATAAAAAACCCTGACTAGCCTAAAAGGACATTTTAAAAGTATCATTTCCATGCTGAATCACTTTGAGCCATTTCACAAAATGCTAAATGGAGAGCGACCAAGCTGACATGATGGATTCCTTTCAAATAGCAATGTGAATGTCTCTCTGCATTGAATTCCTGTATTCCTCGAAGTGAAATATTAGTTATTCAGGATGTCACTAGGAGTTTCATAGTCACAGAAGAATTGGGACACACACCTTTGGTAATGATGGATTAAATAATTAGTTTCTGTGTTGCAACACCTCTCAGAGTCTTTAAAGAACACGATAAATCTACACTTCTTGGCTCTGTAGCTTTTACACACATAAGTGACCAAAGACCATTTTTAAAGGACTTTGTAGTCTTTTGCTTGTAATTGTCAGAAACAAACCCGAGAGAACTCAATCAGCAAAGAGCATTAATTGGAAGAAGCGTGGGGTGCATTGTTGGACCTGTGGAATGGAACTACTAAGCCTCAAGAAGACAGGCAGCATTGGAAATCCTGTGATTAAGCTTTTAAAAAATAGTTCACCTTAGTGTTTGTTTGCAGTCAAATTAGCATCCGTAATAATCCTTGTGTCTGTAATTTGAAGCTCCCAGGTTTGGAAGAAAAACCCTAGAAAGAAGAGATTAGAGGAGTCGAGTTGGATTTTTTTGAATTCAATTAATTGTTTCTGACAAATTCATACATGTATATAATATATTTTGATTATTTACAAGCCCATTACCTTCCCCTGTCCCCCTCCCACTCTCAGCGAACCCCTTCTTCTCAACTAGTCCCAATTCAACTTTGATGTCCTTTTTCATGTGATGGTCTATTGTGTTTAATTAGTGTCACTTGCATGAACATGGGTAGGGGGTTATTTACTGGAGTACAGGCAACTGTACAGCCACTGGTAAGTGGCAACGTCACTGGAGAAAATGTCTCTCCCTTCACCAGAAAAAATTGCCAGCCGAGAGTGCCACAGGGAGGGGTGGGAAGGCATCAGCCCCTCATCCATCCACCTGCTCTTGTGTAAGTAACCAGAGTTACTGTGAGTCCAGGAGTGAAATGGCCATGCCATGTCCAGGTGACAGTATTTCACAGCACTCCTCCCCATCCTCTGGTTCTTCTATTCTTTCTGTTCCTCCTTCTGCAATGTCCCCTGAACCTTGGAGGTAGTGATACAGATGTCCTATTTAGTGATGACCAGTGATGAGCCTATGAAAGTGGTAATCACTTTCCACAGGTGGGGGGTGGGGAGAGCATTTCTGACCAAGGCTGAGAGCAGCACTAATCTATGGACTTAAACATACATATTTTGAAGGGAGTTTTATGGGAAAAATATGAACACATAGCAAAACAACAACAGTAGCCTTTTCCCTAGAGTTGATGATTTCCACAGGCTTTTGTCTAGGTTACAGAATCAGGTATAAATTCTCTCCTCAAACCCAGTCATAAAGTTGTTAGCTATCTCCATTATTCCTGTTAACAGTTTGTCTGGAAGGTTAGTTGTAAAAAGTTTTCAGTTGGTTCAGACTGTTGATGACTTTCCTTCCCTGGAAGCCTGCATTGCACCTTCTGGCACTATAAGAGCTAACCCTCAGGGAAGAAGCTTTCATTTCTATTGCAGTTCAATTTCTCTTTATCCTGCTTGACAATAGGATCTTAACATCTAGTCATGGCAGGAAACCAATAGCAGTGATAATAGTCTCTATTGTTTTGGGGCCTCAGAGGGTCTCTCTGACAAACTGCTCACAGAGAGATATCTCACCCTTGGCGCTGAGATGTTTGTGTAGTAACCTATGGCTCTGGGTACACCTAGTGTACCTCCACTGAAATTTTCTTTTAATTTTTAAGTTACATTTTTTTTAAGGCAGGATCTCACTCTAGCCCAGGCTGACCTGGAACTCACAGTGATTCTCCTACCTCTGCCTCCTGAGTGTTGGGATTAAAAGTATGCCCCACCATGCCCAGCTTTACGTTACATTTTTAAAATTCATTTACAAAGTAGAAGGCTTACATCATGCTTTTTCAAACATACTTAGTTTTGAGCAACCTTCCCACCCACCCTCTCCTCTACTACAACTCCTACCCCATCCCCACTTCACCCTTTCCATCCCTACTACCTTCATATTGTCTGTTTGATTGTCTCTCCCTCACTCCCCACTCACAATGCCTCCTTCCCCTCACTTTCCAGCTCCCTGGCCTCTCTAGACATACGCTCTGGCTTAAACAGACAATACAAAACTCTGAAGCCAAGATCCATGCACCAGAGAGAACTGAGCCTGGGTTACCTTACTTGGTATAGTAATTTCTACTCCCATCATTTTCCTATTAATTTCCTAATGTTTCTCTTAAATTCCTTTATGCATATGTGGCACATTTTCATTATCCTTTCATCAGTTAATTGACCTCTATGCTGATTCCATTCTTTAACTTTTTGAACACAGCAACAGTGAACATAGTCTCTCTGTGGTAGATATAGAGTCCTTGGGCACATGCCTAAGAGAGGCATGGCTAGGTCATATGTTCTGTTGTTAGCTTTAGAGAAAACTTCATACTGATTTACATAAACTGGATGAACTAGTTACACTCCTACCAACAGTGTGTAAGGGTTCCCGTTTCCCCACATCCTCGCCAGCATTTGTTGTCATTTGGCTTCGTGATGATAACTATTCTGAGTGTGGCGAGATGTAATCTCAAAGTAGATTTAATTTAAATTTCCTTGGTGGCTAAGAATGTTGAACGTTTAAGAAATATTTATTATCTGCGGGTTTTTTTTTTTGAGAACTCTCATTATTTGCTTTGCTCATATTTTTGATTGGGTTGTTTGTTTTCTTGATGTTCAGATTTTTTATTTTAGTTTTATGCAAGTGTTTTGTTGAACGTTTTTACAATTTTGTCCAACAAAAATATTGGTTTATAATTTTCTTTTTTTTTCTTTTCTTTTTTGATGTGTTTCTATCTGACTTTGCTATCAGTGTAATGGTCCCTTCATAAAGAGAGTTTGGGAACATTCCTTCCTTTCCTACTTCATGGAATAATTGGAGAATCATTGGATCTAGTTCTTATTTAAAGGTCTGGACTGGACTTTTTAGCCCCTCAGGTAGGGTCTCACTGTAGCTCAGGCTGATCTGGAACTCACTTTGTAGTTCCAAGCTGGTCTTGAAGTCTTGGTGATCCTCCTACCTTTACCTCCAAGTGCTGGGATTAAAGGTGTGTACCACCATGTCCGCTGGACTTTTAAAAAATTACTGCTTTCATCTCATTGCTTATTATAGTTTCCTTTAAATTATTTATCTCATCTTGGTTTAACTTTAGTAGGTCATATACATCTAGAAGTTAATCCTTTTCTTCTAGATTCTTCAATTTGGTGGAATATAGGTTTTTAAGGCATGTCCTATGGGTTTTTGAATTTCACTGGTATCTGTTGTAATGTTTCCCTTTTCAACTCTAATCTTATTAATGTGAATCTTCTCTTTCTTTTGTTTAACTTGCCAAGTCTTATAATTTTTTTTAAGGTTTAGAGAGACTTCATTAGATTAAGAGAAGGAAAGAAGAGGAAGTACAGAGCTCCCCCCATGAGGGAGGTGAGAGGGGATAAAGCCTTCAATCTTTTTATCTGTCCAAAGAACCAACTTTCTGTTTCATTGATTTTTTTATTGATTATTTGTTTGATTGTCTGTTTCTATTTTGTTAATTTCTGTCCTGATCTTAATTACTTTTCTCCATCTACTACTTGTGGGTTTATTTTTTTCTTGTTTTTTAAAGGCTTTAAGGTAGATCATTAAGTTATTTGTTTGGGAATCTCTCTTATTTTTATGTAGGCACTTCCCTTTTAGGACCAACTTCATTACTTCATAGTATTAAGTAGGTTTTGGTTGGGTGCTTTATCCTAGCAGCTTGAAGAATACTACACCAGAAAAAATTACTACCAGAGGAGTGGGGCCTTTTTGTGGGAGAAATGTGGAAGGATCTCAATCCTTGGCCTAAGAGACGTCAACGCTGTAAGAAGATTTTGATGGACCATTCTGGCCAGAGCTGAAAAACCTAAATGTAGAAAGAGCTATGTGGCTTGGCTTATGTGGGGGAAGAAAGAATAGTGTTGACACTGAGTAGAGGCAGTTTGTGAGAGAGGCTTGTTTTCTGAGAACTTGAGCAGGGTTGAATTTAGAAGAAATAGACTCTTGTGAGCAGATGGATATGGCACAGAGAGAAATGAAAGTTTGGACTAAAGAATACAGCCCTTTCAGCTGGAATTGTTTGAGAGATTACCAACATTAAGATTTGGCCAGCTGTTCTGCATTAGGATAGCATTAAAAAAATGCTGACTATTTTGAAAGTAGGTGGGGGTGAATGCTGAGGGAGTTGTCCTGCTTTTCAAAGTCAGCCTCCCCCACCCCTTCCCAGATTAACAAATTTGGTAGTCCACCTGGTAGTTTGGGAGTATAACAAATGCAGGCAAGAGAACATTATTTGGATTTGCAATATGGCTTATTTTCTGGAAATGGCCACTGGGTGATGTAAGGGTTGTTGGAGTCCCTGTGTGGAGGCACCATGGAGCTGTGAGGATGAGCTGGGGATTGCAGTGGAGATACCAGGATTTTTTGGAGATGCCAAGACTATGGGTCAGCTGCTAAGGAGAGCTGCTGGCTTGGGATGGCATTTTCCCTAGGGCTGTAAGCGCCCAGCTAGAGGGATGAAATTGGAATCCTAGCTAATTCTTCACTGGTCATAGATGTTGAACTTAGAGCTTCAGGATTTCATATTTGCCCTGTTTGTCTTAGATCATAAATTGGTTCAATCTTTCCTTGCTATGCCCAATACCATCCTTTGCAGTGTGAATTTTTATTTTTATTTTTTTGCCATTATGTACTTTTAGTTTTATGGGCTCACACTGAAAAGACTTTGGATTATGGGATGTTTGCACAGTGTTGGGATTGCTTAGAACTATAGGGACTTTTAAAAGTTTGATTGATTGCATTGAATTTTACACCATGTGTGTTTACTGCTTTATGTAGGCTAGTGGTAATTTGAATTACATGTCCTCTGTAAATTCATGTGTTCTGAATGCTTGGTCTCCAGCCTGTGGCAGTTTGGAAAGTGGAGCCTTGCTGGAGGAGGTGTGTTGTAGAGCACATGATTAGAGGTGTTATAGCCAGCTTCCCCTTGCAATAGTTCTTCTCACTGTCCTGCTGCTGCTGCCCACCTGACTTTAGCAATGAGGTGATGTTCATCCTGTGATCTACCATCTTTTCCCTGCCATCATGAAGCTTCCCTTCAAGACTGTAAGCCAAAATAAAAATAAAAATAAAAATAAACTTTCCTATCAGCTGGTTTTGATCAGATGTCTTGTACTAGCAATACAAAAGTAGCTAATTTGTTTTGGAAATCACATAACAGAAAAAGCCATAAATTAGTCAATGTTTACAAATAGCTCAGGCAGAGTCATGTGATTGAGCAATAGCAAAAATGAACCCCAAAAAAGTACCAACACAGACATGAACAAATTTAAAACAATAAAAGTAATCAATATAAGGTACACCCACCTGTTCATTAAGATGAAGACCTTGGGGTTTACTCCCCGTGGGATGATGGGTCCCAATGACTAAGAGTCAGGATAAGACTGAAGGGTTTGTTAAGCTTGAGCCTGTGATAATTGAAATTGTTTTTGTTGGTGAAAAAAAAATGAATGAGAAGTTGCTTGATGAAAGACAGACATAACTAGGTGGTTTGTATGACAATTACCCTCTGCAAGGGAGCCAGGCAATTCTGTATGGGATCAAATGTGCTGAGTAGAATTTTAAGAGACTACAATCATAGAAGGAAGCACAGATTAAATAGCCCCAAAATGAGGATGGGAATATTTATCACACAGAAATCTTGTGAAAGTCACCATTTGCCAGATTATTTTTTTATTTTTTATTTTTTTAATATTTTATTTATTCATTTTCCAGCAGAGAGAGAGAGAGAGAGAGAGAGAGAGAGAGAGAGAGAGAGAGAGAGAGAGAGAGAGAGAACGCACCAGGGCCACCACCTTGTGGGTCTGGCTTATGTGGGTCCCGGGGAATTGAACCAGGGGCCTTAGGCACTGGAGGCAAGTGCCTTAACCGCTGAGCCATCTCTCCAGCCCTGCCAGATTATTTTGAATGCAAAAATAAGGCGTATGCTGGTTATTTCAAGATGGTTCTACATGACCAGATTGAAGCTATTCTTACACTAGTTGCTATAGATGGTTAAGCTTATCCCTTGCCCTTAATTGGCCACACTGATCAATGCAAATGGGGGCCTCTTTTCCAAGAAAGTTTATATAGATGTTTGTCAGTGGACCCCAGGAAAAAGGATTTTCTGCTACAGGTATATCACAGTTCTATTGAAACAGCAGACCTCTACCTCAAAGAGAGAAAGGTAAAGATGAAATGGATGGCTGAAAAGTGCTAGCTTTATTTTGTAAAACTGCATATAAGGTGTCAGCACTTTGGAGAAGACTGTTTTTTTTTTCCCACGCATTCCCTGAATATCCAATACAGGAGATTGTGTACCCCAGGGTTCTATCAAAGGTTAGAGACTGAGTCCAGTAAGCACTGTCTGATTGAAACTTTGATTTTGGCAATTAATATCAAGGGTTTCAGAGGCCTATGAAAGAATGATAATTAACTGATCCAACCGAGTTAGAGCTATAATTTTCTTCTATAATTTACATGAGAATAAATCATAATGTAAATTTAGCCTGAGTAATTTGAATCAGTAACATCTGGGCAAACATTCCTTTTGCACTCCAATTTGATTTCCCTAAAATTAAACAAAAGTGTCCTATAGGAAGAGGCTCACATCATCCCTGCTTAGTCAAGGTCTTGGCCTCTTTAAGGCTTCTTTAAAAAGCGCTTTGTGTTTTTTTCAAATAGAGGGAGAGGCGGATGAAAGGAGTGAGGGCAGACAGAGTTCAGCGTGGGATTCTTCTTTCTTATGTGACTTTCCTGCCCTTTTTGATATGGTTATAAAATGGATGAAGTTTGACTCCATCGAGTTAAATGCTTTAGCTTAACTAGTCTTATTGATAGTGCAACTGATCATCAATTTTTTCCCCCAAGAGTCTAAGTCAAGTGTTCCATAGGATGCCTACCAAGCTTTGGAATGACAGCCAAAAGTTTATGCATTTGCTTCAGCACTGTGTTAGCGCCAAACCCCTGTAGTAAAGCTAATGGTTGCTATGTATGAGCTGGAGCCTCAGCGGAGGTTCCTGGAGGAGGAGTGTTTCCCTTAGCAACTGCAAGAAAGTCAGGAGCAGTAGATGCGAAACAGGCTTGATTAGAAAGCAAAGCGGAAAAAACAACAACAAAAACCCATAGGCACTTGGCACCAGAGCTTTCTGGAAAGAACACATGCTCATTGTTAACTTCCCTCTAAGCTGACTGAAAAGAGCTCCAATTTTCCTTTTTTTTCTGGAGACTTTTCCAATGCCAGTCTGTCAAGAATTAACTCCTGAAATGGCTCAGGAGTGAGCCTGCTCTGCAAGACTCAGGCAGAGAGAGGAAAAGCCTTACACAGGACACCAAATGCTCTTCCATGGCACTATGGAGTCACAGACGCTAACTTGATCCATTTGCCCAGGAGCGAGCTAGCTGCTCTTAGAGCAAGCCTGAAGGAAGTGAAAGTGAACCAAAAGGGACCTTGCTTCGGCTGTCACTGCTGATGTGACGTATGTCATGTCTGCTGACCTGCACTCATGAGAGTAAAAGCAGCAACATGTTAGCAAGATGAGCGATGCATGGGCAATGGACAGGCATCATGTGAGTGAGAAGCCAGGACCATCTCAAAGTATCTTTATTATCCATAATTAGATACATTGTATGAGCAAATCTTATGATGGTACCCCCATTTCCCTCCTCCCTGTCCCCAATTCACTGGGAATCCTCCTCAGTGGGCATACTGGATCAGTTCATGAGGTAGGGAGTTATGAATTGCTCTAGAGGTAGCTAGTCCCCCCCACCATTTGTGTGTTGTTGCTGAGGGGGACAATGTCTCTGGATATCCTCTCCCACCATGGCTCTTACATTCTTTCCTCTCCCTCATCATCTCAGTTCCCTGAGTCATGGTGGGTGAGTTTTAAGTCTGGTTTATTGTTGAGATCTTAAGTGTCTCTCTGGACTTCTGGACTTCTGCTATGGGTTGTGTTGAATGACTTTTGACTCTAAGTAATTCCTTAAACATTTGTTAAAAGGAAGGATTACGGGAGTTGTGAACTGTTGGACTCGGCTGATCCAGAACACAAACGCTCCATTCACAAATGAAATCACATAAATCCAACTCTTGCTTTCAATAGTTCTGTGGGTAATTGGTTTCTGTGAACATGTCCATTGCTTTCGATGTATGCTCATCATTGGGTCACTAGTCATTTGGGTTTCAGATACATGAATATATATAGAATATATGAGAATATATAGAATTGAAAGAGAGACTAAGATGAATAACAAGGCCCTTGATTTGAGTAAGAATTTCTAGGTGTTGAGGAGATGGCTCTGTGGTCGAAGGCACTTGCTTGCAAAGCTTGCTTGCTGGCCCAGGTTCGATTCCCCAGTACCCACAGAAGGCCAGATGCACAAAGGGGTACATGCATTTGGAGTTTGTTTGCAGTGGCAAGAGGCTGTTTAGGGCTTTTCTCTTCATCTCTACTTTAATCAGCCTCTGAGCAGTGGCTGAATATGGAAATCTCAACCTGGAATCCCCGCTGCACCTGTCCACATCAGGACCCCTAGTTGAAATGTTCAGACTCACATCATGTCAACCATTGCACAGTGATGTGGGGAATTCTAGTGATGGAAGTCAAAGAACAATAACAGGAATTAGGCCAAAGCGAGCAGATTTCACTGTTTTTATTTCAGGTTGATTATTCTCCATACTTCTCTTAGAACAGTCAACATTTGTGAAGGAAAAAACAATCAAGTCATCCATCAGAAAAATATTTTTGATTTGGTTTCTCAAGTGATTAGCATCATAGATATTCTAACAAAAATGAAAACATCAATATCGCTATCATTCAAAGTTTACAAGTTTTCACTTCACATTTTATTTTTGAAGTTCACATAATTATGATAGAAAGTCACTTAAAGTATGGTTCAATCGCTTCTCGGCCTTTTGGCTAAGATCAAATGTAAAAGTATGGTTCAAGATCTATTTAATAGTGTTTTGAAAATTTGTGGTATCTCATTTCATCCTATTCATTTTCATTTTATCTGCACTAACCACGTAATTAGAAAAAATATGCAAAGTAGCACGGTGACAGAAATTTTAAAATGTTTACCAGGGAAGACAATTACTAGTTATACATTAAGAATAGACTGTGTTTCATTTACTTGGAATATAAGTTGCCTTCTTACCTAGTTAATATGCTTTCAGTTAGCAGCAAATCCAAGCTACATGTTATCAGTGATCGCTCAGAGCACAGCCTAAGTATATTATCTGCTACATTAAGTAAACCTTATTGGGGTTACTGCTTTCGACATTCGTAGATTCAAATCCTTCTTAAAGTTTTCAGTTATTGATTTTTAAATCTTTCTAGACATAAGCCTCTTTGGAGGCCAGGCAGAAAGATGCCACTGACTCAGGTGGCGGTTTTCCCTTGATAACCCCCACCATCCCGCCACCAGCCTGTCAATATGCATTTATTGAGAACCTGCTGTGGAACCAAGGCCTATGGCACAGCCAAGCAGCAAACCCCACAGACAGGCAAGATTGAGTTTATCTGGGGGAGCTCACAACCAAATTGGTGCTTTTCCCAAGTGTATAATTCAGCCTAAGTATAATTTATCAACAGCAATGACAAAAATGGTTTTGTAGGAATAACACTGGTTTTGATGTCAGAGAAAAAATAACTAAGGTTTTCATTAAGTAATACTAATTTTTAAAGAAGTCAAAACTCAGTGTCGACTCTGGTAGGCTAGTCTCCAGAGGCTTTTACATCCATAGATGGGATTCTGCAACACAAAGGCCTAGCCATGTTTATTAATTATTTCTACAGCAAGTTACAACATATTCTTCTCATCTTTCATGACTTAAGAGTAAAATGTTAGGACATTTTTGTGATTTCCTCTAACCAGTAGGACAGGAGGGAGATTTTTTGTCAGTATTTCCAACCAAGCCATATACAACAAATCCGATATAGAACCTTTTCTCGCCACTGGAAGGCTCCTGATGACATGGAAGAGACATTAAAAAACAAAATAAAAGTTAGAGCAGGCATTATCAGCATTCATAACTACTAGTAACCAGTGTACCAAGACATGTGCGGTGTCCTCCGTCATGTGAGAACACTTGAGTCATTTTGAACACAGATATTAAATCTCGATATATTTCTCACATAATGCAAATATTTATAAACCAATACTTAGCCCTTAAAAAGACAGAATAAAATTTTAAATTTCGACTTTTCTTTAAATAGAGAATTTAATCAACTGATGACTCCCCCTCTAGAGGGAATTATTCCCCCACCCCCTAATATTTAAAGCTCATGTATTAGGGAGAAACCCAAGAAGCTGTCAGAACCTTACTACCCAATTCAGGTGATAATGTCACCATATCTAGATCATGCTACAAGACAATGTTATCGCCATATACATGTCAGTTCATGAGGTGAAAATAAAATAGTTGGAGATTTTTCCATTTTTTAGAGCACCAATCCTAATTAAATAAACATTTATATTTTCAGTATGCACACTCCTAACATTTGTAGGGCCAAAAAGGATAAAGAGAGAAAATAGAAAAACCTTTTTGACATGGTGACCTGTTCTCCCCTTCCAAGGAGCGCATGAGCCTGCGTCTCCACCCCAGGGAAGATGCTCTGAGCCCCAGGGGCCACAGGTCTACTGGAGGGAAATCTTGTCTCAGGCTCTAGAGATAGCCTGGGTCTAAGGTGGACATGACTTTGTAAGTTGCAAGAATGGCAGAAAGTCCAATCAAGGCCCTCTAACTCAAGGATTCAGTTATCAGAATCTCAAGGTGACATTTATGTTCCTTCAGTGACTAAAGTCCCACATGGTCTAAAACAAACATACACACAAGACTTCCCCCTTGAACTTCTACGCTGATCAGCCATTAACATAACCCCCTGTACCCCAGTTTTAACTGTCCCCAGTGACGACAGCGACACTCACAGGACAATGAGGTTGGCGGCTCTTGAGTGTTCCTGGAGGAGCTCATTCAGTCGAACTTGGCGGTAACTCTGTGGACAACATTTAGATCGTGGTGAGTCCATGCAGTCCTACCAGAAAATTGTAAATTTATCTCTTACCTCAAGTCATGGGCAGGCAGAGATTTTCATGTAAAAAATCGTTATTAAAAATAAAACAATTTTAAAGATTAAAACTTAATGTTTTCAACTTTCCTGAGGAATTGTCAGACTGTCGGTGTGCTATCACGGCTTATTAAATGTGATCAGGTACGAAGCAAGCACCATGGATCGAGTGCAGGGGTGAGGATGGAGCATTTTTTTTAAAATATATATTTATTGTCCATAATGAGTTACATTATTTAGTGGGCAAACAATGCGTTGTTATTCCAAATTCCCCACTTCCCCCCTCCCCATCCCTGATCAGTTGGATATCCTCTTCCGTGGGCTGTCTGTATTAGTCCTTGTGGCAAGGGATCCTGGATAGCCTAGTACTCAGCCCGGTTCTCCTGGCCCAAGTGTGTTGTTACTGATGGGTGCCATGCCTCCGGACAGTCTCCCCCACCACGGCTCTCACAATCTTTCCGCCCCCTCTTCTACCCGACAGCAGGCAAAAAGAGGATGGAGCATTTGGGACACAGGCTTTTCAGTGAAGAAAACAGAATCCTGATATTCTAAGAAGATGGATTATATTGTACTGTAGTTGTCTTTTTAAATATATTTATTTATTTACTTGCAAGGAAAGAAAAAGGAGAGAGGAGAGAGAATGAATGAATGAATGAATGAATGAGAACGAGGCATGCCAGGTCCTCCTGCCTCTGAAATGACCTCCAGATGCACACACCACTTTGTGCACATCGTTTCACATGGGCACTGGAGAATCAAATCCATGCTGATAGGCTTTGCAAGCAAGGGTCTTTAACCACTACGTCATCTCTCCAGCCCCTTTACCACATTTTTCTTTAAGCCCTCTGACAATTCTGTCAGCATACAGGACTGGTTTCAACTTTCAGGGCACCAGTAAACTCACTTGGAAAATTATTTCGCAGTAATGAGAGTCATATTTATTTCTGTATTTTGCTGGTTCAGAAACCGACACTCGGGGAGGCAGATGTAGGAGGATTGCTGTGAGTTTAAGGCCAGCCTGAGACTACATAGTGAATTCCAGGTCAGCCTGGGCTAGAGTGAGATCCTACCTCGAAAAATCAAAAAAGAAAAGAAAAGAAACTGAGGCTCGGATGTGAGATTTACTCAATTACATATGTCTTGTTAGAACGGGGCAGCTTATTATATGTAGAATTTAGGGTTCTGTATCTGTATTGCTTTCACTAACTATGAAAGACTAGCATTTCTTTGATTTTTTCGGAGTTCAGTTCCTAATGTCGTTCATTTATATTATGCAGTTTAGAAGTTCTTTCTTTCTTTCTTTCTTTCTTTCTTTCTTTCTTTCTTTCTTTCTTTCTTTCTTTCTTTCTTTCTTTCTTTTCTTCCTTCCTTCCTTCCTTCCTTTCTTCCTTCCTTCCTTCCTTCCTTCCTTCCTTCCTTCCTTCCTTTCTTTCTTTCTTTCTTTCTTCTTTCTCAAGGCAGGGTCTCACTCTATCCTTAGGGTGACCTGGAGCTCACTCTGTAGCCCAGGCTTGCCTCGAACTCATGGCAGTCCTTCTACCTCGGCCTCCCGTGTGTGGATTAAAGGCACGGGCCTCCTGGAGCTTAGAAGTCCTGAGGTCCCTTTCCTTTAAAGTCCAATGATGACATTAATTCACCTAAGCCCGAGTCCTTATTCTTTCCATTATCTTCCCTTCCATCACTCCATTCTGCTCAGGCCAGAGAGAGTAACTCAGGTGTCCTGGACGCCCACCTCCGGTGGCCTGAAACTTGCCATCCTCCCTCCCAGCCTTCAGAGCGCCCTGTGGGCTGCAGAGAGAAGTCCATGACTTCCCACCCCTCCTCCAGCACGTGTTGGATGTGACATTTAGATTTGTTGTTTCAAAGAATATATCATAAATTGCTTTTGTTAGGGATTCACAGCTATCATCACCAGGTTATGATTTTTGTTATTGTGTTAAATTGTGGGTCAGTGTGCCTTTATTTACATTGAAATCATGTCTTTAGATTTAGATACAACTATGGTTTGAAAGGAGACCACGATAGGTACCAATAGCTTGGAAAAAAATGTTCAATTTTCTAAACCTTCATTTCCAGTGACAGGATTGCAACCTTCTGAGAGGGCAGAAGCTCAGTCTTGAACAATGCAATTTGGAAATAGAGTCATTACTTGTTTAAATCCAACATTGTCCCGTTTTTCTTTTCCTTTTCTTTTCCTTTTTTTTCAGCTAGCTAGGTAAGATAGCAATGTATTGAGGAAGTCCTTACCTTTTCCTTAACTGCTTCCAGCTCCGAGTCTGTAATTTTCCATGGACTTTCTCTTTTTAATTTTTCAGTTGTGGTTAAATCTCTGTGGCTTTCATGGAGCCGATATGGTTCGATCATCTCTTCAAAGACTTTCCAACTGAAATTAAAATCAAAAGGAGGCTTCACAGTGGGAATTATTTCACAGATACTCCAGGTATGACTGGCTCCGCTCACTTGGGAATCAGAGTTGAATGTCACACAAATTTTGTCAAGAATAACCTTTGCAGGGAACTTGCTGTGAGGAAAACCCTGGGTCTAGTACTTCCCCTTACCCAAGGAAAGTGCTTAGTGTGCTTGAGACATTGCTAACTAACCTATGAGGTATGGATTGCCAGTATTATTAATGCACAATACACAGTAATTATTCTGCAGTCACTTTTTCTGCATAATGTAGTCAAAGACCTAGTTGTACTATGACACTTTCGCCCACTCTTGACTTTCCATCTGCTTATTAGATCTCTGTGAGAGACATGTATCAATTGCTGTAGCAGATGAGCTATCCTCATTGGAAGTTAAGTAGGGTTATCTCACCATTCGTCCACATAGCAATTCCTATTCAGGCCAGAAGGCTGTGTGGCTAGGAAGGAGAATGACAAGTTTAATTGTTCTAGAATGATTTTGGATGTTTGCTAAAGGAATAGTGTTGTAGTTAAATTCTTGTTGCTGGCACAAAGAACCTGACCAAAAGCAGCTGATGGGAGAAAAGGGTCGATTTGGGCTTACAGACTAGAGGGAAAGGAAGCTCCATGATGGCAGAGAAAACCGATGGCATGAGCAGAGACTGGGTATCAATTTTTACCACAACAGGTGGTGAACAGCGGCAGGAAGATGTGCCAAACCCTGGCAAGGGGAAGCTGGCTATAACACCCATAAGCCCACTCCCAACAATACAGCTCCAACAAGGTTCTAATTCCCAGAATGCCTTCAGCTGGGGATTAAGCATTCAGAACATATAAGTTGATGGGGGACACCTGAATGAAACCATCACTAATGATGTTCTTATCCTGGTGTTGGATGCTGCTGTCTGAGATTTTTAAAAGACTATTACTCAGGTGCATGCTAAGGGAAAGGACAAAATCAGTAACTTTTAATGACTAAAAATCTAAGGCCATTTGGGGCTATTTAAAAATAAATCATTGAAGAGAAAGCCAGAAGCTAAAGAGCACTTTAAAAATTGTAAAACAGAACCTCATTCTTGTCTTACATGCTAAGATTTATTTTTAAAACAATAGCACCAAGTGAAGCTTATGCTATATGGTAGGAGTTGTCTTCACAGTGCTACTTTACAATGATCTCAAGTATGAGTAATTATTCTTCAGATCTATATAATTTCTCTTACTGATAATTTAGTAACTTTGGAATGAATGATAATTAGAATCCATATGCTGCTAGGTTAAGAAATAAAATAATGAAAGTGATGAGTTTAATTATCCCATCCGTTTCCCTGACTCAGGATGCACAGATCAAAGTGTAGAGATTTCAAAGGAGTAAAATTATCCCTGCCAGAACCTCTGTAAGGGACTGAAAAGGTAGTTACTGCAGTAGATTTCTATTGCATTGCCTCACATAGAAAGTTAGATGACAGCCAAAGACTAGAACTTCTCTGCCCTGTTCTTTCAACAGTAAGTACTTTTCCTCGCGGTTACATCCAGTAGTGTGATGCATGGCTTTAGACAGCTGTGGCTGTGGTCAATACAGTGCAAGGTCTGACCTCCGAACCTGGAATCCTGCTCCAGCTCTGCCATCGCCCTTGGCCTAGCCTATGGAAGGGCATGGTGATGACTATTTGGATTTATATGAAAGTCTTAGAAATGCAGAGCATTCAGTTTACTGCTGGCCTCAGAACTGAGGTTCACACTGGAGAGGCTCTGGTTAAGCTCTGCATGTACTTATTTTGGTCAGGGTGAGAGTTTCTCGGCACCATAACCCAGATCTTGATTAGCAAACTCGGTACGAAAATAGCTTCTTAAGAAATAGAAAATAGAGGGCTGGAGAGATGGTTCAGCGGTTAAAGCACTTGCCTCCAGTGCTTAAGGCACTGGGTTCAATTCTCCAGGACCCACATAAGCCAGACCCACAAGGTGGTGGCCCTGGTTTTCTCTCTCTCTCTCTCTCTCTCTCTCTCTCTCTCTCTCTCTCTGTCTCTGTCTCTCTCTCTGCTTGAAAATGAATAAATAAAATATTTTTTAAAAAAGAAATAGAAAATAGAGTGGAGGCTGGTGGTTGTCCCCACAGCGTCCACATTATGCTTTTCCCATTGAATTTGGATGAAAATTACCCATCAGTTTCCGCACACTTCTCTGCTTTCTGCCCGAGTAACTGGACAGGTTGGAAGCATAGCAAAGGCAGGCTTGAGCCAATGTGCACCAACTGTTACATTGCCCAGCATGAATAGTCAATGCTTTAAGATATCAGTGAACTCTGAATGGACCCTAGGGTCTCACGTTGATGACAAGGGAGGGACATGCTTTCTGTCCTGCTGAACACACCTGAGTCAGTGTGTCGTACTAATCACAGTGAGAGGTCATCATGTTTTTGTAGCTGAATCAACTTTGATCGATGACTTTATATTGGAAGGTAGAATAGGGAGTATGAAATAATTACTCTTTTATTATAAATTTTACCCTCTAGATCAAGCTTAGCTTAAAAGCCAAACTTTGCTTATATTGTCCATGTGTGATAATAATTTCTGTTTTCTAAGTTGCCATGAGGTTTTCTTCCATTTGTATTTGACAAAAAGCCCTGTGACAGTGCTGTCACCAGGCCCATTCCTCCATGTACCTACTGCTGCTTATCTTTGATTTCTTCATCCTAAGGTAGCACGAGATGTCTGTTTTCATTCTCATTACATCTGTTTTTGCTCATAAGTGCTTTTTAATTGACTCTGAACCAAGTAGTACTGGATGTTAAATAGAAATGAGAATTAATTCATTTTTTAAGCTAGTATCTGCCTTGTCTTCTGCATCCTTTCCCTAACAAAGTTTAAAATCTCTTTTACCTGTATAAAAATTTCTCCCTCATTCACTTAAGATTTTCTCTCTCAAGGTAATATACTTTGTGACTACTCAGTATCTTTAAACTAAATTATCTAGTTAATTGCTTCTAGTTTTTTCTTTGATTTCCATATGAAGATAGCTGTCCTTTTGGCCTATGATTTTAATTCCATCTATACAATAAAAATGGTATTTAACCACAAGGGCTTTTGAGTTTCCCCCAGCTCAATTATTTTCTCATTAACTTTGCTTTTGTACTGCTTTACCCTTGCCCCACCACATTTATAGATAACGTTTCTATGACAAAATGTCTCCATCATGACTCACATTCCATGGGTGATCAGAAGACTTAAATGTAACTTAAGGACATTTAACATTAGCCTTCAACATGCAATTCATTGACAAACTATTTTTCACATAGTGTATCACAAGGGATTAAGGCAAACAACTATCTGGGGATAGTTGTGAGTGATGAATGCAGACTGCTCAGTCAAGAAGGCCTCTGTTAGAGCTGAACTTGAACAGTGTTCTACTCTTGGCGCCCTAGCTATGAGCCCGGCAGCTACACCAGATTCAAGGAAGAGTCCTCTTTCTCTGATTGGACCACCCAGAGTTGGCTTATTTAAGTTAACACAAACATACCCGATGCGTTGTCAGAGGCCGTAGGTGACATTTACCCACAGATCACTGTTTTAAACTGGGGTTACTTTCACATCTTGGAGCAGCCATATATGGGATACAGAGAGTTTATCGGCATGGCAGAGGGTCAGAGAGAAAGATGGCTCTTCTGCACCCGTTCTGACAAATGGCCTCTTCCTGTAGCCAGTATTCATTAGCTACCATGCTGTTTTAACTTCACGAAGGATATATCTTCTTTGTGACCTTGATATTACAGAGAGGAAACCTCCAAAACTTTGAAAACTAATTTTCTTTGTCATGGGATAAACATGTAGGAGAAACTCTAAATTAAAATAATGTCTAAAATGAAATTTAGACACCAGCAGATAAGGGAAAATGTCCTGAGAAGAGGAGCACATAGGACCAAAGTTGGCTTAGTAAGATGACGTGCATCCACACTATCACAGGTAGACACTCCAAGAAGGGGTCGGCCGTGTATTCACACCCTCACTGGTAGAACAGAGGGATGTATGCATACACAGAAGCTGATGGAGGTTATGATGAATGAATGAGGAAAAAACATGACAGGTATAGAAAGCCAAATTGCTAGGCAGAATGAGAAAGGAATATAGGAACAAATTACTCAACAAGCACTGATTTTTTTTCTTAGCTACTAAGATAAATAACTAAAACAAACCTGGGCTATAAATGTAGGTGATTCGTTGGTGATCAGCTTTGAGCTAGGGATACATACCATCTTGGCAACAGAAAATGTGCTGACCTTGCAACCCAATGAAAGCTATGCCCTTGTCATTAAGGGGGGACAAACTGGACAGCTGTTAGACTTGCTCTGTTATGGAGGAGAGTTCTCTAACAAACTAGAGCCATAAGATGAGTTCATGTGATCTCCTAACTCCAAATGCCAAGGGGCAATGATGTAGTGAATGAAAATTCTTCAAATGGCTCATCTCCAATGAATAATAAGGCAAAAACTGAAAAACAGCTTTTGGACAAACAATGAACACTCTAAAAATCCTGGAAAAAAAGGCTAGGCTCAGGGAAACCGCAGCATTTATTAGAAAGAGATACCAGAAAGAACCCTTTCTCCTCAGTGCTGGGAGCTTGGTACTTGGAACTAGGCAGGTGGCAGTAGAAGTAAGATGTCATTTTTGAAGACTCCTGCTGTGACAGCTGAGCAGCCAGAGAGCCTCCGTGAACCACACTCTGGAACTGTATGCTGAAATCTGATCAATCGAACACTGTGAGATCGTGGAAAAGAAGTATTGGTTTAGAACCACACCACATTCAGTGAGCTGAAGACTTGGTGGGAACTAAAGTAGATGGAGAACTTTCAAGTGGATTCCAAGAAGCCTGCAGGGATACTTAGGAAGTGCTGCATAGGGCCAGGGCCAGAACCCTGAAGAACTCAAGAGGTATGACCAGATGTGGGACTCCGCCTGTGAATCAGGATCAGTAATGTGGGAAGAATGGACTGACAGAGGACTCTAGGAACTAGAGAAGCAACAAAGTCCAAGAAGCATATAGGATACCAAACTGATAGCACCAGAAAATACATGCTCCATGTCATATTATGGTTAAAATATTAAATATACAGAACAAAGTGTTTGGAGGGCTGTGGGAGAGAAACACCAAGTCACATATAAAGGCAGGCCCATCAGAATAACAACAGATTTTTACCAGAAACTGTGAAGGCCAGAAGGGCTGGAATGATGGACTTCAAATTCTGAAAGACCACACTGTCATCCCAGACTATTTTATCTAGCAGAATTATCTGTCACAGTTGATTTACAAAGAAAAACATTTCATTATAAAATCAGGCTAAAGAAATTTGTGACAACTTCATAGTGAATTCTAGGTCAGCCTGAGCTAGAGCAAGACCCTGAAAAACAACAACAACAACAGGAACCATACATTTGCTGTTTCTAATAAACATACTTCACTGTCAAAAACAGAAATAATCTTTAGGGAGAAAGGATGGAAAAGTAGAACTAGAAAATAAATGGGCATCACTATTACAATATCTGACAAAACAGACTTCAAACCAAAGTTATTCAGAAGAGATAAAGAAGATCACTTCACACTAATTAAGGAAATAGCCCATCAAGATATCACATGATATTATAACTGTGAACATATATGCCCTGAACCAAGATGTATCAAATTTCATAAAGCAAATACTAAAAATAATCAAAAAATGAAACCCCAAACAGTAATGGTGGATGACTTCAATACACCGTTCTCATCAGATCCTCCTAACAGAAAAATAAATAAACAGATAAACATGAATTAAATGATGTCATAGATCAAATGGACTTGGACATCTAAAGAATATTCTATCCAAACACTGGAGAATATACATTCTTTTCAGCAGCCCATAAAACTTTTTCTAAAATATATCATATATTAGAATACAAAGCAAGTGTCATCAAATACAAGGAAACTGAAACAACTTCTTGTATCCAATCACCACAAAGGAATAAAGTAATAAATGAATAAATAGCAAGAGAAACTACAGGAAATACACACAATCCCATGGAGATTAAAGCGTACACTTCCAAAGGATGGTCACTAAGGAAATCAAGAAGGAAATAAAAACATCCTAAAATTGAATGAAAAATGAAGACACAATATACCAAAACCCATAGGATACAATGGTGGAACTTCCTAGGAGGGAAGTTCATATCAATAAGTTCTTATTTTAAAAAACCAGAGAGAGGGAGGTTGTCAATAAAATGGTTTAAAACTTCAGAGAGGGATGGAGGAGAAAACAGGTCAGGAGGAAAGCTAACCAAAATAAAAAGATGTTGCTGGGCATGGTGACACACACCTTTAATCTAAACACTTGGGAGGAAGAGGTAGGAGAATTGCTATGAGTTCGAGGATACCCTGAGACTACATAATGAACTCTAGGGGAAGCCTGGGTTAGAACAAGACCTTATCTTGAAAAATGAAAAAAAAAAAAAGATTGTATGAGTAAGCCATATGAAAACCTACTTCTTCACTAGCTGAATAATAATATATGTTTAAAAAGAGAGCATTTGGGCAAAAGTACCCTGCAGGGATGGATAATGCTGTGTCCAGAAGCCATACATTGTTAAAAAAAATTTCAGAGCTGAGGTGGGATACCTTCCAGTGAGTCATTGGCTAGGGAGGTCCCTGATGGTCCCAAAACACTATAGGCTGTTGGGAAGGTTCTTGGTTGCCCACCAGAACTGAAGGGTGAGACCCCTATTTCTGAAGACAGCATGTTATGGGCTGAAGGTCACTGAGAAATCTAGCTGGAGCTGAGCTGGAAGCCTCCTCCTGGGTTGACTAGCTGTCAGGATGCTGGAAAGAGCTATGCAGCCTATTAAGAGAAGAAAAGTCATCAATGGTCATAACAAGCAGGGGACCCTGCAAGCTGGGCAGAAAGGCCAAATATTCCAACTGGTATAATGGTCACATGACTATGGGGGAAACCAACTGCTTTTTGATTGGACTTGAGGCTCACTCCACGGGAGGGAATTCATGCCTGGTATGAAAGGCCTCATCACAATCCTATGAGCTTGGGAGGCCATAAGACCTAGAGGTGGAAACTTACTACTGTTGACTTGCTAAATGGATGCATTATGCCCACCAAACTGTTGGGTATGTTTCTGCCCATATATTAATGTTACTGTCGCTTTTGGTTAGAGAAGCTTCTCTTTTCAAATGGTGGTGACCACTGGGGAGACTCAAAACTCACCAAAGTGCTGAGAAAAAAATCTCAGTGGTGTGTTTAGCACTGAGACATCTCTATCTCACCTGTTGAACCCACGAACACAAAGAAAAGACCACAGACTCAAATTTAGGCCGAATTGAAGCAAGCTATATTTGTGCACACAGGAGCTGGCCAGCGGCTGTCTCACCCAATGCAGGGTTCCAGAGACCAGCAGCCCGCAAAAGAAAGAGTGAGGTTTCAAAAACTTGGGGAGTTTCCAACGAGAGTTTAGGAAGCAGAATATATAATTAAAAATTGGCATTTTTTCCCTGGATGGGTCTTATCATAGTCAAGGAGAGGAGTAATGTAGATTCTGGGAAGAGTGATAGCCTAGTCAGGGGGGAGAAATTCTTGGGAGGGGTAGAGCACAGTTGCAGAAATTCCAGACAAGTTCAAGGTCTGGTCAGATCAAACAGAATTTTGTTACAAAATAGCTTCTAACTTCAAGATGGAGTCTGTCTGGTTCTACATACCCTCCAAAGCTCAGGGGCCATTGTGGCAAAGAAGGTAAAAAGAATCTAAGAACTAAAAGAATTTACAAATCTGTCTTCCAGACACAAGTGGCCATAGTATTCATAACCTCACAGTGGCTGACACTACTTACATAAGGCCCGAATAATAGGAATAAAAAAATAATGATTGCCTCAGAATAGAAGAAAGATAGGAAAGAGGAGGATTTAGTGGAGGGATTCGAAAGGGGGAAATAGAGGGTGGATGAATTATAATCATGGTATATTGTTCATAGGTACAGAGGTTGTCAATAAAATATTTAAAAAAGAAAAAATTATAGAGAACTCAAATAAATAATTTAATATTACACTTTAGGGCCTTGAAAAAACAAGAACAACCCAAATGCAAAAGTAGTAAAAGCAAAGAAATAATCAGCACAGAAATTGGCAAACTGGAATTGGGAAAGATACAAAAAAAATTACTACATAGGAAGAATTACTTTTTTGAAAAAATAAACAAGAATGTCAAAAGAGAAAAAAAGGTCCAAATTAATAAAATCCTAAAAATGGAGATATTCCACAGATGCCAATGAAATCCAGAAAATCACAAGAACATATTTTAAAACCTTACATTTCACTACACTAAATCAGAAAATCAAGAAGAAATAGAAGAATTTCTAGAGGCATATTACTACGAAAATTAAAGCAAGATAAGATACAGAATTTAAGCAGATCTATAACAAGCAGTGAGATTAAAGCAGGATTGAAAATCACCCAACTCGAAAAAGCCCAGGCTTGGTGCACACCTTTAATCCTAGCACTTGGGAAGCAGAGGTAGGAGGATTGCTATGAGTTCGAGGCCAGCCCTAGAAAGTGAGTTCCAGGTCAGCCTGGACTATACAGTAAGATCCTACCTAAAAAAAATTCCTGGCACAGGTGGATTCATTGCAGAATTCTAAGAGACAGTTAAAGAAGTAGTAACACCAATCATCTCAAATGACTTGGTAAATTAGAGCCTCGAGTCACAGTGCGGTGAGGCTTGGAGGTGGGGCCTTTGGGAGGCACTTGGGTTTCAATAAAGTCATGAGGATGGTGCCCTCATCATGGAATTAGTGCCTTCATAAAAGAGAAAGCGACGGCAGAATTCTTTCTTCATCACATGAGGGCCTAGAGAGAAGTGTAGAAAGCTAGAAAGAACCCTCAATAGATACTGCACCAAATAGCATCTTGGATATTCTAGCTTCCAAAACTGAGAATTACATGTCTGTTGGTCAGGTTGTGGTATTTTTTTAGTGGCTAAGATAATGATGGAGTTGAGAAATTTAACAATTAGTAAGTGTTAAAATGATATCATATTTTAAAGACATTTAAATGAGTCTTCATTGTAGGGAGCAAAATATCTCCTTTCAATGTCTTGGACAGTTTTGGAGGCTCCTTCAAAAGTTCATAGACCCTAACTAAGCCTTAAGTCCTTTGTGCCTAAGAGTAAAATAGCTCTGAAACCGAGAATCTCTCCTGGAGATTTTCACCATCACCCCTTTCTTTCCATGTACTTGATAGTTCTATGTCATGATTATCCAAAGGCACTTTCTTCTGTCAAGAAGTCACTACAGTAAATGAGTACATTTTCACTCTTGATAAGCAACACAAAAGAGAATGAGAGAGTTATCAATGGATCTTGTTAAATGTTTCATACCTCTCTTTGTTTGGCTTAATGTTGATGTCACCAATGACATGGATGTCTGCAAATTTTATCCTAAATTTGCTCAGAAGAGAAGCCATCCTGAAAATCAAAAGAAAACCACGGCATCATTATACATTGAACTATTTTAAGTCCAAGGTGTTTTTGTGTTTGAGTTAAGATATCAAAAGCCGTCATGTCTTGTTTCAGCTGAGCTTTTCGAAAGAGGCTTTCTGGTTTTGGATTTTTACCACTGTACTTTCTGGACACATTAAGTTTGGACCAAGATTTTCCACTAAAGGTATAAAGAAACCCTTGTAGTCTAAGAAGGTGACAGTCACCAATAATCTCGGCACATGGGAAACTGAGGCAGGAGGATTGTGAATCAGAGGCCAAGCTGGGCCTGATATACTTAGACTCTGTCTCAAAGAAAAAGGAAAAAAAACTGAAAAAAAAGGAAACTCTTAATATAGACACCAGAAAGAGCAAGAAGATATCAGGGAAGATAATATGAAACCATCCACATTCCCTTATTATCTGAGACAGAATAAATTCTTTTATTTATTTATCAATTTATGAGAGACAGAGGGAAAGAAGCAGAGAGGGGGGCACGCCAGGCCTCTTGCTACTGCAAAGGAACTCCAGACACATGCACCACTTAGTGCATCTGGCTTTACGTGGGTACTGGGAGATTGAACCCAGGCCACAGGCTTTGTAAGCAAATGCCTTTAGCCACTTAGTAATTTGTCCAGCCCAAGACAGAATTAATTCTTATTGGCTATTATCTTTCTGATATTTAAAAAGAGTTGCTGACATACTAATAACAGTGTATATTGTATGGCTATACATTGTAGTTTTTTCCCCTGACAATAATTTTTTTTAATTTTTAAAAAATATTTTATTTATTTGTAAGCAGAGAGATACTAAGATAGATAGTTAGAGATAGAGAGAAAAAGAGAGAGAGAGAGAGAGAGCATGGGTGTGCCAGGGCCCCTAGCCACTACAAATGAACTCCAGACGCATGCGCCACTTTGTGCATCTGGCTTCCGTGGGTACTGGGGAATCAAACCTGGGTCCTTAGGTTCTGGAGGCAAGTACCTTAACTACTAGCCCAATAATTTGAATACCATTTCAAAGCTACAGAAATGTTGTGAGGATAGTACAAATAATCCTATGCGCTCTAGCTGCTCTTTTCAAGTAGTTTACAAATATCAGGTGCCTTCATCTCTAAATATTTCAGTAAGCATTTGTTAGATACAGTCTCTCACACAAAGGCTACAACTTCTGAAATTAAAATATTGAACACCGAGGCTATGTAATCAGCTGATCTCCAATTTGTCTCTAAATTTAATCAGTCGTCCCTAATACATTACTTTTACAATACTCAAGGTTTTAAGAGATACAACTTACGGGGCTGGGCTGTTGGCTCAGTGGTATAGCATTTGCCTAGTGTGTGTGTGAGGCCCTGGGTCTGTTCCCTAACACCCTAATACAATTGTAGATATCATTTTCTTTCTTTCTTTCGTTCTCTCTTTCTTTCCGCCTTCCTTTCTTTTGGGATGCTCTCACCATGTAGTCCTGGATTGGTCTGAATTTTGCTATACAGGCCAAGCTGGCCTTAAACTTACAAAGATCCTCTTGACTCTACGTCCCAAATGCTAGGATTACAAGTATGAGCCACCATGCCAGACCTTTAATTTTAATTTTAAAATTAAAGATCACTCTCTTTCATAGAAATTAATTACAGGGCTGGAGAGATGGCTCAGCAGTTAAGGCACTTGCCTCCATTGCTTAAGGCCCCTGGTTCAATTCCCCAGGTCCCACATAAGCCAGACCCACAAGGTGGTGGCCCTGGTGTTCTCTCTCTCTCTCTCTCTCTCTTTGCTTGAAAATTAATAAATAAAATATTAAAAAAGAAATTAATTACATATAATATTAATGCATGACTATCATATTGTTTTAATTGAAAGTAAAGATACAAAGATGTTATTAATATATAAATGCATATATATATGTGTGTGTGTGTGTGTGTGTGTGTGTGTGTGTGTGTACCATATTCACATCCTCCTAAGAGGAAGAATAAAATAAGAAAATTTCTAAATAAAAGTCCTGCCACTCTTTTGTGATTACTGAAAGTCCGGGGCTCAGGATTTAGCATGCCCTGAAGAACCAAGAGCTATTGCTGGTGTGTTTTCAGGTTTCCTCAAAGACCTCTGAAGACCCCATGCTTGTGATTCTCATACCTGCACATCAGCTCTCAGTGGCTAAATTAATGAATAATACAAAGAGATGCATGGTGGGACTTTATCCTTCATTTTAATTGAAGTGCTCTTAGCATTCAGCCACTGAAACTTTTCAAACGATAAGCAAGAAGCTGAGCCCACAGCTATGTTGGGTGACTGTTGCTGAGTCCTATGACTCCTTGGTGGCAGGGCTGGGGCCCCAGGGTGCAGTCTCTCAGTTTAGATGTCTATTATAGGTGCTGTGCTACGAGCAACCCATCATTTAACAGGTCTGAATCCCCCCCCAAAAAAACTACTGCAAACTTCCTTCAGAATCTTCTTCTTTTGAATGTATTTGCTAATCAAAACAAAATAAATTTCCTATAAGATAATGACACCTTCCTAATTAGTTTTTGAAAGTATTTGTGGCAGGAGATAAGAGGACTTGATAATAGTAATTAGAGAAGATTATACAAAATAACTTACTGGACCCCAAACCAAGTAAACAGGAGGCTCATAATGATGGCTCTGTCTTTACATCTGTTGTAGCTCAAGGTGTTTAAAGCACGAAACTTAAAGCTTTGAAGGTTCAGTCACCTGAAAGAGGTGCACTCAGGGTGGTAAGGCCATAGACCGAAGTCATCTCAAATGTCCCACAGGGAAGCCATAAACTACTTACGCAATCTTTTCTTCTTCGATGCGGTTGATCTTCCCTCCAACATAGATTCTTAATTTACAGTCTTTCCATTTTTTTCTCAGAGTCAAGATATAAGGGATAAGAAGCGTTAACCCTGGAATAAGGAGCAAATGACAGCAGAAAGGATGAAGGTTCTTTACTGACAAAAGAGAAGAGCTTTACGTTTTCATTCATTCCCACGCGCATAACTGTTACATGATAAATGCTTTTGAGAAGACAGAAATGCCATTACTAAGCTGGTGGCATTTTCATATACCTTCCCATGCAGTTTGTAAATTTATCAAGACAGGAATTCTGCTTCCTAGTGTATATTCTGGATGTTTTTACCTCCGTCATCAAATAACCACCAGACATCAATTGTGCCTTTCCCTTGCTTCCTTTTAAATTGAGCGCTGGCTTCCACCAGTTTCTGGTTGAACTCCCCGACATGCATCGACTGAATGGTGTTGATGCTGCTGTCTGAAATACAAGAGGAGATGATGCGTCTGTTTGTCTTTTGAGGACAGAAATAACATAGCTTTCCAAGAAACCTAGTGATGAGATGGAGGGAAAGTCATGAACTCATGTTTTTTTTTTCCTTCTTTCTCATTTTTCTTTTTTTTTCTTTATTGTCCATAATGAGTTACATTGTTTAGTGGGCCAACCATGAGTTGTTCTCCCCATTTCCCCATTGCCCCCCTTCCCCATCCCCAGTCAGCTGGACTGTTTCAGTCTTTGTGGTAGGGTACCATGGACAGTTCATTCTTCAGCAGGGTTCTCATGACCCAAATGTGTTGTTACTGAGGGTTGCCAGGTCTCTGATATTCTCCCCCACCACGGCTCTCACAATCTTTCCTCCCCCTCTTCCGCTCAGTTCCCTGAGTCGTGGTGGGTGAGTATTGAGGCTGCTATGGTGTTGTGAGCTTAGGGGTTTTTGTGTCGAGGTTCGTTGGTTTCTGTCACCTGAACTCATGTTTTTATACCGCTAAATAAACACCAAGCTCCTTTTTCAGAGAGTGGTGATAAAT
Organism: Zapus hudsonius; assembly: GCA_004024765.1. Classification (NCBI taxonomy): domain Eukaryota; kingdom Metazoa; phylum Chordata; class Mammalia; order Rodentia; family Dipodidae; genus Zapus; species Zapus hudsonius. The sequence continues at coordinate 14,505 of PVHP010006863.1, read as the reverse complement.
CAAATCCCACAATAATTTAGAGCCCATTCACTAGCTAAATACAAATTTGGTCTGGTTTTCTCACTGCACTTCTCACTATTAAGCTGTGAATTAGTTTTAGATTCTTGCTACTGTGTCTCAGAATGGAATTACTATTTAGGCATGTGAAGGTTTGAAGCTAAGTGCCCCTCACAGCCTTATGATTTCAGTGCTTGCTTCCTGACTGGTGGTTGCTATTCTCAGAGGCTGTCAACCTTTAGAAGGTGCAGCCCCACGGGAGAAAGTAGATGAGTCAGGGGTGGGTTTTTGAAGGTTAAAGCCTGACCCCCACTTCTGGCACACTGTGCCTGGTTTGCATGGGGTGAGCTTCTACTAATTCTTGCTCCTTTAGCCGTAAGTGATGGCGTTCTGGTATGCTTTCTCCACTCTACTGGACGAAAACTCTCTGAGATCAGCACCATAACAAATCTTTCCTCTGCTAAGTTCTTTTGGTTAAGTATTATGATGCTTATGAGGTTAATAGCAAAGCTGCTTGAGCTGTGTGAATCTGTGAATGATATGGAAACAGCCAAGAAACATGGAGAGTGAAGATTCCCTCATCTGAGTTATAATTAAGGGTTCATATTAAATACTTAAGACAGTGTTTAATGCAATGTTTTTGTTTCTGCTTTTGTTTTTTGCCATGGATACTTTGCAGGTATCCCAGGGTATCCGTAGAGGTTTCTTCACCACACTGTTGGTACACTGTTTCTCATTTCCTTGGAAAGTTGGGACTTCCCAGTTCCATTTCAGAGTCGATGCCAGAGTGGTGCTTAGTGCGGAGGTGACAGGCTCTCTGGAGCACCTGCTCTGATCTGGGAGGTTCTGACCATGCTTTGTTCTCTGTCTTTCTCTCTTTCAGTGTTTGGGGCCTGTCTGTTCTGAAGCAATTATTTCCCATTGTTTCTATATCCCCAGAACTGCTAAGGGAGAAAGTAAATTTATTTGCAGAACGAGTGTCATTCTGAGTGTCTGCAGGGAGGCCTGGGCTTGAACTAGTTGTCACCCTTCAAAAGCCCACAGTGAATGGACTCACTTTAGAGCTATTTGAACTCTTTGGTATTAAAAGTAGTGCATAGCATTATGTGTTTCTGAACACCAAGATATGTTAACTTTCAGAAAAAATATATGTTTTTTTTAACCAAAACATATATCATGATGCAGAAACAGGCTTCCAAAATGAACAAGTTTTACTTTATCAATGACAACACCGTTGCTTTCTTCTCTCAGTTAAGAAGAGAATAACCATAGCCTCTGACTTCTGCATGTTCCGATCCCTTTCCAGACTATATCACGTAGAGACTGTTTAATATCACGAATAAACAAGACAAGAGGACAGGAAAAAATTTAGAAGAGTCCACTAAGCTTTGCACCCCGAGAGTGCAAAAAGCCGCTCTAATTTCAGATCTGAGCACTTTCTTGAGCAGCTTGTTAGCCCATGGCCCAGCCCAAGAATCGGAGAGGACCTCTAGTGTTGTGAATGGGACTGTATGTGTTTTGCCCCATCATTCTCTAAAAGAATATATTCTAGGTGAAATTTCATCCTCAACTATTTACTGGTTAGGAGATGGCCTCTTTGAAGAGATAGCGGCTGTCAGCCTGGACCAGAAGCCTGCTAAGCTTCAATTTGGATCCTGCTATTTGACCTTGGAACCCTCCCAGAGAAGCAATCTTTCCCTTATCTCACACCAGTATATTACTTCAGTCATTTCAGTACATTTCATGAAGACATGCGTGTTCACAGTCCAGCCTTTCTACCAGCAGAGGTCGCTGTGGCCCTCACTAAACCTGCAGTGGCCTGGAGTGAAAAGGCGATTAAAAAAAGAACAGTTAAATAAATAAATAAATAAATAAATAAATAAATAAATAAATAAATAAATAAATAAATAAATAAATAAAAAAGAACTGTTTAAGAAACTTGTAACAAAGCTCCCTCATATTTTGGTCCTCTGTCTCTGGAATGTCCATCAGACATTCAGAGATGAGCTTACCACTCAGCCTAAATCTATAGGTAAGAATCAGTGTCAATGAAATTCAAGTCTCTCTGGTTTGCAATAAAGATGGCTGTTTTGAACATAGGTTTCTAGCTCTATTCCTTATTTGCCTATGCTAGCCAAATGTGTCCTTTGAAATGTCTGCAAGGTAATCTGAGTAGTATTGCTTCTTAATATTGGTTTCCAAATTGCTAACTCGCTAACCCTTTTCAATCTTATCAAAACCATTTGTTTTGTTATGTTTTGTTTTGTTTTTGAGGTGAGGTCTCACTCTAGTCCAGGCTGACCTGGAATTTACTATGTAGTCTCAAGGTGGCCTTGAACTCATGTCAATTCTCCTACCTCTGCCTAACGAGTGCTGGTATTAAAGCCATGCATCACCATGCCCGCCCAGCAAAAAAGACATTTTAAAGCACTAAATCTGCTTAGGTACTAGCTAACTCCCAAACCAATTCCTTTCCCCTCCCCTCCTCTTCCTCTCCTTCCCCTCTTCTTCCCTTCCCTCCCCTCTCCTCATTTTTTACAGTAAGATAATACAAAATGCTTCATGATATTGGTGCTGCTTTCTTGAAAGAAGCGAGTGATGGTTTGAACGTATAAGTCCATATAGTCAGACTTGCAACTTGAATCTCCAGTGGGAGGAGCTCTCCTGGGGAAGAGATGTCACTGGGGGTGGATTTTGTAGTCCAGACCTAGTGTGTAAAGAGCAGTTTGGAGCTCTGGTTGTTTGTGTTTGGTGGTGCTGACTGTTGGTGGTGTCTTTCTGCTTGGATCTATGGAAGTGAGCCAGCTTCTTCCATGTCAGATGCTATTCCCCTGGAACCTGTAAGCCTGAAATAAAGCCTTTCCTCCCACAAGCTGCTTCTGGGTGGGTGTTTGTCCCAGCAACGTGATGCTGAATGCAACAAAGTCTTTCAGTGCTTGCCTATGCTCAGTACCCCAGTGTCTTAGATAATGACTTCTGACCCCTTACAGCTGATCAGTCAGGGGCTCACCTTGAAATCTTGCTTACCTTTTTTAGGAGTGGGCTTAGTAATGTTCAATTTTCCAGCTTTTTTAAACAAGCCTCGGATGCCCCCACGCCCTTCTGCCCCTTCGTTGTCTTTGATCGTGGCTTCCAGTGCCAGCCTTTCTTGTTCCAGTTTCTCTAATTCATCTGATGAAACAAGGCAAAAGTCAGCAAAAGTCAGAGGAATAACATTTCCAAGAGCAGTCTTATAAACTATTTTAGCATTTAAAATGGTATACAAGAAAACGACTATGCAGGGTGTGATCTTCCCCTGATTATGAAACAGTAACAAATTTCAGCATATTGCATTCAGAATGTAATAATTAGCTCAGAAAAGTGTCTCTATGCATAACGTCACTGAGTTTTTATTTGTGAGAGAAGAAAAGGCTACTTATTTATATTTTCATGCTACCATTATAGACCCAACACGGTATATGTGATTATTACACCCTTTACATCACTGATGTACTGATCTAAACTACCAAGTCATAGGAAGTGGTGAAATCAGAGAAGTACACTGGGGGCACAAGACCTCCTAAAATGACACATGAAAGTAGAGATTAAGAATTATAGCCAGGCGTGGTGGCGCACGCCTTTAATCCCAGCACTTGGGAGGCAGAGGTAGGAGGATCGCCGGGAGTTCGAGGCCAGCCTGAGACTACAGAGTGAATTCCAGGTCAGCCTGGACTAGAGCAAGACCCTGCCTCGAAAAACCAAAAAAAAAAATTATAGACAGACAACTGGGTGTGGTGGCGTGGGCCTGTAGTCCCAGCACTTGTGAAGTTAAAAGGAGGATGATCAGAAGTCCAAGGTCATCCTTAGCTTCATAGTGACTTTGAGATTAATGTGGGCTACAAGAGACCCTGTCTCAAAAATCCAAAAAATAAATGAATAATAAAGAAAGAATTATAGACAGAAACCTTATATTTTATAATTAATGTCCCTGATCTTGGGATACATATTGCAGTGAAAAATATTTTCAGGACCAATTGCTTCTGTTGGTGTGAAACTTTGTACAACGAGTGACTAAAGTCATAGAGGCAGAAGCTGAGGTTTCTGTGAGCCTGGCAGAGCTCAGAGTGCTAGAAAGACTCTGCCAGTCTATGCAAGAGTTGAGCCCTACAGAATTTCCTCCCAAGCTTCAGGACTGCTATCCATGCCTTCCTGGTGCCTCTGACAGCTTTTATCTTTTCTGGATTCTGATGGCAGTGAAAACTTCCTAGCCGCTATATAATATGCTGAGTCCCTCTTTGAGCTCAACCTGCCCTGGGTCAGGGCAAATACAATTTTCAAGGCGGTCATGTGACAGTGCTAAGGTGATAAGCATTCTTGCTTACACTGGGCTGGGTGGCACTCTTGTCAGATCTCATCTTCCTGCCTGCTGAGAACAGAGCCTTGGGAAATGAGCAGTGCTCCAAGCGGGAGAGTAGAAACCCAGATTCAGTGTTACAAAAACACTGGTAGGGCTTCTGTAAATGTCAACCCTCAGAGCTGTTGCCTTATCTGTCTGTGGAGTGAGGCTGGACAAACTACATTTATCAATTATGTACTAACTAAATCTGTCAGGACAGTCACCTCCCTAGACGATGCTGTAGTTCAGCTATACGAAATTGCCTGGCCCCTTTCCAGGTCTCAGAAATGAATCTTTCACCAGTGGCATCAGATTTGAGGTCAAATCACCCATGTGATTTCCCCAAAGCTTCAAAGGTTCTCAAGGTGAGCAGTTGTAGAAAGTCTGGGAAATTAGACTGATGGTGTTGGACCTCAGAGAGGACCTGCCCCTCCTCTTGGTGTGGAAGGAGGGTGGTGAGTTGCTTATTGCAGCGGGGGCCGTGACTCAGTGTAACTCCACAACTGTCTTGATGTGACATTAGGAAATTGATTCTTTCTCTGCCCCCGACTTCCTGTCTGTGTCAGGGAAAAATCATCATCCTTTCACTTCCCACCCTACGAATTTTGCAATAAGAATAAGCAACAGTGTCTTTCATAGGGCTTTGGAGATCCTGAAACAGCAGAGCAATGACAATATCTTATAGGTAGTGTAGATATGAAACTTCCAGAAATTGGTCTTCTCATGAAAGCAGACTGAGTTTGCTGAGAAGGCCAGAGGTCAACAATTATTATTTATATATTGCATACTCTTTGGATGCCAGGAACAGTACAGCATTTCCTTTCTAAATTACTCAGGGATGCTTCTTCTTCTTAACCGCATTTTATAGATGGGGAAACTGAGGCTCACAAAGGTAAAGTCACATGCCTGATATCACCTAGCCATTTACAGGATTCAAATACAGAGAGATTTGCTTCGGCGTGATTTCCATTTGCTTCGTACCACAAAGACATTCTTGTGCCTGGTTGTAATTAAAGTTATTTTATTAATCGCTGCCTCTTAAATGTGCAGGCACAGCGTGTAATGCCAGGCTAATCCCCTCAATGATGGCCCCTGGAACACATCATTTTACAAGGACAAGTCTAAGGAGCAGCCGCCTCAGCAGCCAGGTTTTCCTGTCCGTCCCCTTAGCTGTTATCCAGCTTTTAGCTGGCACATTGCAGGCCCGGCTTCAGGGCTGTCTCTGTACAACATCCTCTTGAAGGTGTTGATTTGTGAATTTCTTGGCGACAACTGCAGGAGCTACCCTTGGGGAGGTGGTTCTTCCCTTCGTTATTGAACAGACTCCTGCCTACTTTGAAAGACCACTAAGATCCACGTTCTTTATCCTCTAGTTTGGACAAAAGTAAATCCTCTCTTGTAAGAGAGTCAGCTGGCTAAGCAAACCGCAGGTGACTCCAACAGTGTGCTTGAAGCTGTGTTGACAGCCCATCTGGGACAGGAAAACCACAGAACCCCAGGCCTGAGAGGCGGGACCAAACTTAGTTTGAATGCTCCATGTTCACTATTTCCCATGAAGCACAGAGGCAGGCTGATGAAGTCGGTTCTGACAGCTAAAACTGACTTGCTTGCCTGCTTGGATATCAGATATACATGGCGGTGCAATTCTCACTGAATAGTGGTTTTGCAGGTTATTATTAGAGATGCTTAATCATTCACTTTGTGGGGTGACCGAAGACCTCTTTCTGGGTACCCCCTCCTTCTCACATTTCAGTGCTAAATAGAAGTGATGTTTTAATGATATTGTCTTTAAATTATATATTGCATATGCTGCAAGCCTCTGTTTGCACAGATAATCAAAGATAGACTTTACCAAAACATTTCTTTTACCAGTTGAGCTGCAGAAATACACCATCAGTCACAAGGGAGAGCTGGCCCTTCAATGGATAGCTATGACCTGACTGTAGTCCAGGCTGGCCTCCAACTTAATATGTATCTGATGAACTGAAACTTCTGATTCTCCTGCCTCAGTCTCTTTAGTGCTGGTATTACAGGTGCACACCACCATGCCCAGCTGTTTATCCCTTCTTACCATTCTTCAGTGATATGCCCTCACTAAAGTATCTCGTTGTCCTTTTTTCTAGATTTTAAGATAATCCCTATGGTCATAATAACATAAGAAAAAGCTTAGGCCTTTAGGCTTTCTCACTTGAAAGTGGGGTTCTAATCCCTTTTTTCCTGTATATCCCAAACAATTCTCCTAGAGAGAACAATAACATCGCATCTCCATCCTCATGGCCAAACTCCTTTGAACAGTTGTCTCTGTATTTACAAGTACTTAATGAATTCATTATATGGTAGCCAATTGGAGTGACTGTATTTTGCAAGTCAATTGAGTTGTCAAAATGGCTAAATAAAGGAGAGAGAGAGAAAAGAGAGATGGGAAAGGAGAGAGGGAGAAAGAATGAATGAGAATGGGTGTGCCGGGACCTCTAGCTACTGCAAACAAACTCAGATGCATGCACCACTTTGTGCATCTGGCTTTACATGGGTCCTAGGGAATCAAACCAGTTGTTAGGCATTGTAGATGAGGGCCTTAACCAATGAACCATCTCTCCAGCCCCCCTTTTTTCTCAAAGATCTTTTAGAAATAGGCAGGGGTCTGCAAATCACCATTATTTTTGAGTCTTAATGACAAAGCAGTCAGTTATCTGACAGGAGGAGGAGCAGAGAAACCCACTGGGCAATCACAGCCCTTCCCAGCTTAACTTGCAGCATCGTTTTTCTTTATTAATTATTAACTCATGACTGTTCCCCTGGTCAACCAACTCAAAGCCATAAATGCTGATATGAATCGATGAGCTAAGCCCCAGGTGAAGTCTGGTTGAATTGAAGGCAGGAAGCAGTCTTTCATCGGTTGCTTTCCAATCAGGTCATTATCTATTGACTGCCATCTGTCTTTATTTTCCTGCCACTTGATCAGACACTTCAGCGTCACCTTTGCACTGAAGCTGAACTGCTCCTAAATTGTGAGATGCTTACACAGTGCACTTGACCACACAATGCTGAAAACCACACCTCATCACTTGATTTCCCACCAGTACAATTTGCATTCTAGTTTTTACTTTATCGTGTGTGCGTGGTGTGAGTGTGTGATGTGTGGTGTGTATGGTGTGTGCACACGCGTGTGCCCTTGCAATGCCTCATAGGGCGCTTGCTTGCAGAGGCTGGAGTCAAAAGTCAGGTGTCTGGCTTTTACTCAACTGCCTGGTCTTGTTTGAGCCACAGTATCTTTTTACTGATTCCAGAGGTTAACGGGCTCTGATGACTCTCAGATCTCTGCTCCTCTGTAGGACTAGGGTTACAGGTGTGTATGCCCACACCCAATTGATTTACCTGAGATCTGGAGATTTGAACTTGGGCAGTCTCAGGCCCCCTCAGACCCTCATGCATGTACAGGAATCACACCTAACCACTGAGCTATCTCTCCAGCCCCAATTTGGATTCTTTGCTATAGTTGGTAAGCTTGTGACTAATATAAAATACCATATGTTTTTGTGTTACTAGGAAATATAATAATTTATGAAGAAAGCATATTGATCATCAGTAGTGGATGACTTGCAGCGAACAAGTTAGAATGTAACAATCAGATCATTGATCTTTTTATACAAAGTTATTCTCATATAAGCTCATGACACAGTATAGAATTGTCATCAGCTGGTAAATTATCTATAAAGATGATTTCTATTCACTGCCTTATTAACTACAGTATATGGTTCTGAATTGCTAAGATTTCCTTTAAATTACAATGTGTGATGACATTGTGGTGTCTGTGTTAGAAACTATGGTGATGGTCATTAACATATTTTAATGTAATATGTTAGTTTTATCAGGCTCTTATTAAGCCCTATATTACAGTATAATATAATGAGCTGCAAGTTTGTTTCTTCCAATCCAAAATCTAATATGAAGGTTGTCTCATAAATGACATAAACTTCACAATAGTGCATTGAACTGTGGCCTAAGGCTAATTTCGATCATTAGGCTGTTGTTTTATTTCCACAGGTTCTTCAAGTAATTGGGTTACATTGCGTTTCTGTTTACCGTAGATATTGATACTTATAATTATTTTATTAGCATGCAAGTGTATTTTCCCTTTCTTGACTAAGAAGCAGAAATATTTTGAAGATCAAAGTTGTTTTAAATAGGCTAGGTCCCTGGGGAAATGAAACGGGGTTGCAGTGCTCTGCCAGGAGACTTTTGAGGAACACCACAGAACCTGGTTGCTATGGCACTTCCAGAAATGAACTGATGGTGTATCGTGGCAGATGGCGCACTGGGTGTAGAAGCAATGCTTTTCACCTTCACCTTTCAGCATGAAGAGATCAATACAACATTCAAAGCACATACATAATTGAAATACAAATTGTATTTTTCATTCTTGTTTTTAGATGGAAAAACATAGTGCCAAAGCCAGGAAAAAAAAAAAAAACTAACTGTCATGGTTTAATCCAAGTGTCCCCCATTAACAAATGAATGTGTTCTAAATGCTTGATCCCCAGCTGATGGCAGTTTGCGTTTACAACTAAGCAGGAGCTGTGTTGTTGGGGGTGGGCTTATGGGGGTTATAAGCCAGCTCCCCCTTGCCAGTGTTTGGCACACCTTCCTGGTGCTGTTTGCAGTGCTATGGCAGAGGTGATGTCCACCCCTCTGCTCATGCCATCCTTTTCCCTGCCAGGATGGAGTCTCCCCTTGAGTCCATAAGCCAAATGAACCCATTCCTCCACAAGTTGCTTTTGTTTGGGTTCTTTCTGCGCAGCAACTAGAAAGCTGTCCACAACACTAACCAAAGCAGAACTCAGGAAGATAACAGCAGAACTCATGATTCTCTCCTCATTTGGCTAAAATGTGTGTACAGTGTGTTTCTGTGTGTGCTTGCAGGCATGGGCATGTGAGGTCAAGGGACAACTTCAAGTATCAATTCTCATCTTCACCTTGTTTAAGACAGGGTCTCTTTTTGTTCATCACCTAGTATGCCAGGCTGGCTGGCTCTTGGGTTTCTGGAATCCTCCTGTCTCTTTCCCCTTTTGCCATAGACATCCTGGGATTGCAGATGCTTGCATTACTGCATCCAGCTTTGCACAGCCTCAGGGGATGTGAACTCAGGTCTTCATGCTTATGCATCAAATGCTTTTGCCCACGGAACATCTCCCTGGATGCCCAGAACAAGGCTCTTAACATTGGACCCTAACAATTGCCCTCAAAGTCAAGGTCTGTCTTATCACAGACAGGGAGCCCCTGTGTTGGATGCTTTGTGGGACACATGGAAACAGTTTTGACTCAAGATTTCCCCAAGGCCTCTCACTGTGTAAGATAATGCCTTCTCCAGTTCTCATTGAAAAGATTAGTGGCTTCAAGCAGATAAATGTTTGAATCCTAGCCTTACCAATTGCTGACCTTCTGAACCGTGGGTAAGCCTCAATTCTATCAATGGAGGCGGTGCTAAGACTTCACTTGCATGGTGATAAATATTATATGTGAACATGAAGAAGAATAAAATGCGCCACATGAGTGCTAACAACTGTTACCTATTGATGCTACAATAGGTAACAGTTGTTAGTCTTACTAAAAAGGAATGTAGCTACGAAGACGGAGAAGAATTAGTATAATCTTATCAGGAGACAAAAGTTCCACATAAAAGAAAAGTAGCATAAAACTAAGCTAAAGTCACCAAAAAAGATAACCGTTATGCTGAAATTTCCCCATGGAATAGCTTCCACGTGCATTTTCATTACTCTGTGTTTGTGTGTGTGTGTGTGTGTGTGTGTGTGTGTGTGTGTGTGTGTGTGTGTGTGTGGAGGAGGGGCAGGGGTCTCCCTCTAGCCCAGACTGATCTCAAACTCATAGTCAATCTGCCTCAGCTTCCTGGGATGAAAGTGTGCACCAGCATGCCTGGCTCAGTTTTACTTTTAAAACCCTTGCACAATCACATAGTCTATCAGAAACATATAGCTGGCTATCTATACCAATACTTGATCTCTCTCTTCTGCCTCCTCCACTAAAACATTGCAGAATGTAGGGATCAGAAAATTCACCAACTCTACTCAAATTCTCTTCTGTGATGAAGACATCAATGAAACAGCAGACAGTCGGGATCTACCAGGCAACTATTCCTTACAGACTTTGCCGTTCCTCTGGACCTTCTCATTGCTACCCAAGCTCCCAGACCCTGTTCCAGAAAGGCTGGGGATTGCCACTAGGTTTTCATGATTGCATGTTGATGAATGGACTTTTCTCATCTCTTTCACTCCTCATGCTAGTTTCTCATCACTCCCAACAAATCCATGCCAGTGCTCTATCTTCAAAGAGAATACAGATGACAATATTATACATGAGCTTCCTGCCTCGGTTTACCTCTTTACTCTCACCGATCTTCAAATCTCATGGACAACCCCCCCTTCTTTTGCTCCCAGTTTAGAAGATAGATCATTTCTTTCATTTCTGGTCAATGTTTCTACCCACATCTTTCTTTCTCTTAATTTCCTCCTTTTTCTCCCGGATCTTAACCTATGGGTGATCTCTTTCTTCCCTGATATCTTCCATCTCTCCCACTCACTTGGGCTATTTCCTCAGTCTGGGAACATGCCTAGGCTTCCTATTTTAAGGTCTGTGGATGCCATGATAAATCACTTCAATCTCATTCTTCTCACCATCCTACCTTTTGTGATGGTGTCATGTCCATATTCTCTGCTTTGTCATCTCGCAGTCCTCCCTTGACCCCTGGCTGTCTGGATCCCAACAACATTATTCTGGAGACATTGCTTTCATCAAGACTACCTGTGTCATGTCAATTACCATTTCATCCCTTCTTGCTGTTCTTGCCTGCTGTCCTTGACAATGCTATTTTACACTTCCGTACATGCTATTCCCATGGCCCCTGGTGTCAGCCTCTTGTTTCTTTACTTTTCTCTCTCGGTCTGCTTTCCTGCTCCTTTTTGGGACCCTTTCCCTGAGCCTAGAGGCCTCAATTATTCACGATTTTTGAGTTGTAGTTTGTAGTGCCATCGTTTCAATTTCCACCTTAACTGTGATGTCTTCCACCTTTGTCTGCTAGGGCTACCATCAAAACACCCCACATGGAATGATTTGAATGAAAATGTGTTTTCCCACATTTCTGAAGGCTAGAATCCCACTATTAAGGTAGCAGCAGAGATAATTAGACCAAGGTCACTCTCCTACACTTTAAATTGATGCGTTCTCACCCCTAGTCTGTCCTACTTTCTTTTTTCACAAATACACTAGAAACACTGAGTTAGGACCTACCCATCTGACCATTTTACATTAATTACTTCAGACCCTATCTCTAAAGATAGTTCCATTCTGAGGAACTTCAGGACCTTGGCATCTAAATTTGATTTGGTGGAGCACTATATAACTATATATATATATATAATAGCATGCAAATCTAGAGCTCAGCCATAGAGTTCTCCTTTCAGATTTAGGACTATTAACTGCCCGTTGGATATTCTCAGTAGGATTTCTCACCAGAGATTGTTTGAATAGGAGCCAGACATTTCATTTAAATCTCTTATTGCACTTTGAATCTCCTGAGCTAGCCCCGCCATTCACCCAGCCAACCAAAGAGTTCTATTTTTCATGCTTCTCTTTCCTGCACCTTACACATTTAATCAACCCCCAAATGCTGCTCCTCACGCCTCTAAACACTTTTCAGCTCTGTTCTTTCTCTCCAACCCTCCAGGAGCTTCTTCTCTTCCAGTTGCCTTGATTATTATAGAAATATTTTTATTTTCATGCCCGTTGCCCCAAATGACTGAGAGAAAGAGTATGAACTCTACACCCCAAGGTTGACCACATTATGCCCTAGCTTCAATGCTTGTGATGGTTCTCATCACTGACAGACTATGACCTGCTCTTTGTAACCAGGCAAATGAAGCTGGCAACGGACCCCCTCACACAGCCCATGCTTCACTGCTGTTGGCTCCAACCTCCTCACTCTAGTGATGCTGACCTGCTCTGGCTGTGCACCTCCCCATTCCTCCACACTCTACATCCAACCTGTGATGGTTAAATTTTGTTGTCAACTTGACCTTCCAAGTAATCTTAGGTGGGTCCTTGAGGATGTTCACAGGAAGGCAGCCTCTCAGTTGGGGGCAGGATGTAAGGAAGCTCAAAGAAGCGAGAAGTCAACATCCTTTCTTGTGTGGGCAGTGCAGGAAGGAAATTCCAGAGACTCAGGAAGCCATTAAGTCTGGGATAGAATTGCAAGACCCCACCCTAAGGCTATAGAAAGGTGAAAGAATTCTCTTCTTGTCCTCCTGCCTGTTTGCTGTTCTGTGTGTGATGCTGGTGATGGATTTCTCTCTGCTTGGACCTGTGAAAGAGGGCCAGCCTCTTAAGCTGTTAAGGAACTTCCCCTCAATCTGTAGTTTCAATAAACACTTTCCTCCCCCAAATTGTGCCTGGTTTGAAGATTCATCCCAGCGGCGTGTGGCTGACTGTGACACAACCTTTCCTCTCTGAGTTCCCCAAACCTTACAGTTCTCTCTGTCAACATTGCCTAGCTAATGCCTACTCCTCCACTAAATCTCATCTTTCTTCTTTGAAGCATTTTTGAGGTTTGATGCCCCCTTTTCCCCATAATGCTTTATTCAGATTTATTACCACATTTCCCTTATTAGAGTTCCAGTTTCTTGAGTGTAGAGACCCATGTTATTAATCTTATTCTACCCAGTGTCTCCAACTACCCTCTGCTATATACTAGGTAGCCCCTAACATCCTCAGGGTCATCGCCAAGGACTTTCATAGGAAGTTCAGCTGATGAGATGGACTCATGTTTTGTCATAATCTCTCCGTAATCCTCACATATGCTATCTATTTCATGCACAAGAGGGCATGTTCCAAACAAGTATACCAAATTCTCTACATGGAAGAAAGAGAGTCACCAATCAGAAATAGTGCCTCTGCCTTAGATTAGTGATTCACAGCATGATACGTTCAGTCTCATTTCCCGGTTAGCTACAAACCAGTTTGTAGATTCTTAAAAGCAAAATACATGTTTTTTTTTTTTTCCTGAGGAAAGAATTAATCTTCATTTTCCTGTCACATCTTGCAGAAATTAATTTGGCAGTCTATTTTATGGGAAGGTGTTTATTTTCCTTGATGCTGACTGTGTGTTCTCGTGATAAGAAAAATAATTGATGGCTACCCTGAATTATTCTCCATCTCGTTAGCAGAGCAAAGACCATTTGTATTAGCAATGGGGATATGCACCGGGGGAAGTTCGCACACCATGGGCCAGTGCCAGGAATTACGTCCAATCATAGGTGAGCTTTGTCTATACTGTGCACTGTTCTAGCCCCACCACCTACAGCAATGCCAAGCCCCTCATAGGTGCTCACTATTTGTTGGTTGAATAAAGCAAGTACGTACCTTGTACCTGAAGAACTTGAGAAATGTCAAACCCTTGGCTGATTCTGACAATGACCACACCAATCTCAAAATCAAACGCATCACTGAAAAAAGGGAAAGATGTATCAGATTTGAAATGACTCCTTTATCCCAGAGCTTTGGATGAATATTAAACTTGCTTCTGGGATTTTGATGTCATGAAGCTATTAAAATCCACTTTAGAATACAGCTAAGAGTTGATGCCATTTTTATTTATTTTCCCTTTATGCCTTTTTAAAAATACATTCTGAGTACAGGTGGTAGAAGCAACTGAATCATCTATGCTGCAGTTAATTTATTCTAATAATCCCATCAACTAGATTTTTTGATGAAGAGCTTATAATATAATTTAAATAATTAAATGTTTATAAAGTAATCCAAACAATCAGATGCATTTAGAACATTTGCAGATTCAAAGATCCTTTGACAGTAGGAGCTTTCCCTCCCTTCCATGGGGAGGATTTCCCTCCCTTCCATGGGGAGGATTTCCCTCCCTTCCATGGGGAGGATTTCCCTCCATTCCATGGGGAGGATTTCCCTCCCTTCCATGGGGAGGATTTCCCTCCATTCCATGGGGAGGATTTCCCTCCCTTCCATGGGGAGGATTTCCCTCCCTTCCATGGGGAGGATTTCCCTCCCTTCCATGGGGAGGATTTCCCTCCCTTCCATGGGGAGGATTTCCCTCC
>PVHP010006862.1:0-58900 GCA_004024765.1 Zapus hudsonius | reverse complement strand
TATGTGACTACTTCATTTTATTAGGATTGCTTGCATGAGCATTGGCGGGGGGGGAACACCTTTCCAATCAGTGGTTACACCACTGAAGAGAGTGACTCCCTCTCCCCTCGCAACCTTGAATTCCCTACAGCTGGAGTCTCTTGAACCTCTTCCCCTTCCATGATGGACCCAAGCTTGTACATATCTTTGCAGGTGTTCATGAATGCTATGGCCATGGCATATCCACAGACTGGCACTCCTCCCCATCCTCTCTAGCTCTCACATTCTTTCTGTCTCTTCTTCTGCATTGTTCCCTGGGCCTTGAAGGGTGTGACATAGATGTCCCATTTAGGGCTGAGCATTCATTCAACAGTGAAAGATAATCTATTTGAAGGGTTTCTATGTCTTATAATGGTGATACCATTCAAGTATTTCTTTAAGGAATCACCAAAGGTTCATTTGTGAGATAAGCTTCTTTGGAGAGGAGCCAAAGACTTTATTCAAGTGAGAACCAATTTGCACTGTCATTGTGAGAATTAAGTATGGAGTAAATATGATTTTATGTGTAAATTTTCAGCATGATAGCTGGTAAACATTAGGTACTAAGTAAAATTACAATGTCTATTATACAAATCTACAATTAGAATGCTGATCAGTGTCCTGTGTGTCAAAAGAGCCACTTGACTGTCAAGAATGTGTACCTCATTTATTTAGCACTTGCTGTTTTTACTGGTGTGGGTCTCCCCTCAGCAATCTATCCCCAGGTCCAGATCAGCTTGTGGAGCTGAGAGCAAGTTCTTTGTGGAGAGACAGAACATTGGGTCTTAGTTTTAATGTCATTGAGCCCCCTTTCCTAGGAATATTTAGGCCTTATGTCTTTGGACATACCTTTGTGAAATCAGAGAGGGATGAGTCTAAAGGGAAATGGACAGACCATCTGGGTTCCTGCTATGCAGCCTAATGAGGAGTCCCGAGAATTCTTCCTTCTGACAGACCTACCTTACTCTTATCCAGAATCAATCAACATCAATCTCGCTGGGCTTTCTCTGTGGCTCGGCAGCAGGTGTGATTTTATATTCTTCATATCCTGACAAGCTTGGATAAACTTAGTTATCAATTCTACAAGAAGTATTGGAAGATGAGATAGAGGCAGGGGGAACTTTTAAAAAGACCTAATGAAATCCCAAAACATTTCACAATGTCCAGTTTAGCAGAAGGGCTTCTCTAGCCTTTGCCCTTCCTACCCATAGAGTTCTCTTCCTGAGCATACTGTCCCTCCTTTTGTCCTGAGAGAGAGACAACCTTACAGAGAAGTAGAGATGGACACAGGTCCAGGATACTTGGAGTTAAATTCAGGCTCCACCACTTAGTAGTGGATGACTGAACCTTTTTCATGTTTCAGCTTCCTCATGTTTCCAGTGGAGGTTTTGATGATTTCTGTCCCATTACAACTGCTATGAATGTCAATGAGTTACCATTTAATTCTGCTTGGTATGTTGAACCAGTGTTCTCTAGGGAAAGAGAACCTATAGAGTGAATACATATTACAGAAGGGATTTGTTAGATTGGTTTATATACATGATACAGGCTGGATAGTCCAACAATGGCTCTCTGCAGGCTGGAGAGGCTGAGGA
The DNA here is from genome assembly GCA_004024765.1 of Zapus hudsonius. Lineage (NCBI taxonomy): Eukaryota > Metazoa > Chordata > Mammalia > Rodentia > Dipodidae > Zapus > Zapus hudsonius. The sequence goes on along the minus strand of PVHP010006862.1, from coordinate 57,287 downwards.
TCTGATAGCTGCTCAGTCAATAAGCCTGATTGCCTCAGCAGTCCCAATCTGGTGCTGAAGGCCTGGAGGATTCCTGGAGAGCCTCTGATCTTCAGTCCATGCTGGAAGGTCAAAGAAGCTAGGTTCTGACATCAGCAAAGACAAACAGTAACAGAGTAGACGCAGGCACCAGCAAGAAGCAAAGGCAGGCAGGCAAAAGCACTATGTATTGTTTTTCCTGAGACCTCCTTATATACAGGCTGCTACCACCACCTGAAGGGCTGCCCATTATGGGGGAGGGTCTTCCCCACTCAGTTATGAAAATTCTCTCACAGACTTGCCCAAGAGGTATATCTCTTACACGATTCCTGATCCAACCAAGTTGACAACAGAGCTCAACCATCACATATGCAGGGCTGATGGTGGTGATGGTGATGATGAGAAGATTTCCTCCTGCTATAACAAGTGTGAACATGGGCCTGGGCACAGTATTAGTTGTTCTCAAAAGTTTTCTTGTTCAGCACAGCATAGACCAAGTCAGGGTCTGAGGAGTCTGTGGGATGTGGTGGCCATCTTGAATAGGCTCCTCCTCATGAGCATCCATTGACCACATTGAGGAGGGAATGCTACAGACAGTGCCTGTACTGTAGTGAGCAGGTTATAGCAGAACCCACTGGAAGGCTGGGGGAGGGGCACAGGACATCCCTTGCAATGCTTGAAGTGACTCAGGCACAGTGACTTATGTCACAGGGACTCTTTCCTTTGACCTTCATGAACTCTCCTTCCTTCCTAGGAGTAGACTTCCCATGTTACTGTGACAATAACTAAAATATTTTTCACTCTGAATATTTGTAAGTTGTTGGCCAGGGTAGTCAATGGGCTGGGCAAGCAGGGCCACTTCACATGGCTGGGCTGTGCTGAGAGGATAGTGGTGACAGGCAGCATACCACACTCCTCAGTGGTGGCGGGAGAAGGCAGAGCTAAAAAGTTTGTATTTCACTTTTGACCAGTTTGATATAAATAGGCAATTTTCCTCCTCAAATGAGCCTCAGTAATGAACCCAGATACAGTTACGTATAATAAAAACTTGACAGTGACTGTAGTGTCCCAACAGATAATGTGGCACACCTTCAAATATATCCAAAACGTTTCTTTAAGGCTCAATTTCCTATGTCAGGAACGGTCAGGCAGCACTGGGGACAAAGTGAGCAGGAGGCTGGTTCACTCTGACCAATGTGGGTTGTGAACTACAGAAAACATCAAAATCTTCATTTTTACCATTGAAGAATAGACCTTACTTTCATAAGTAGAGTATAAGTGATAGTACCCTGACTCAAGGTATTACTCATTCACAATGATTTTACGGGACAAAAGTTACTAAGAAAACCCTAGAGTGAGGCCTGGGTTGGAGGCAGAGAACTGCAGTGTGAGGCTGGGCCTTTCCCCAACAGGGCTGTCTCCTAGTTCACGTGCCCACAGCACCTGAATAGGGATGGTCTGACTCCGTGAACAAAGTGGCCATATGACCCTCCTAACATACGCAAGTAATAACACTGACCCAATCTGATAAGATTTAGACATATGATGTTGAATCTGACTCCCTCCATGAACCCGAGACCCCTGCCATTTTCAGGTGACCCTGATGATACTCTGCTCATAATGGCTTTAGGAGCTATGACTTCGATGGGAGGATGTGCTCGGATGGAATAGTGTGGGTGTCACCTTAGTCTTGGGACAAATAAATAGAAAGGGAAATCCCAATAAGTCGGCTAAGAGAGTAAAATCACAGAGATTTATAGGACTTGAGGGAAGCGGCTGAAGACCACTTTGCTAAAGTGAACTCTCCAGTCTGATTAGCTCACATGTGGATTTGATCCCATTTGATAGTGAACGTGGAGGAGATATCTAATACATGAATTGCATTGCCTTGTTCTAAAGTCTCAGGTGTCCTTCTCTGGCGTTTGTAGAGGACTACCTTAGGAGGTCATCATCAGCCAAGTCCAGGAATACAGCATTACTGGATGGGACGGGGCCTTACAAGCTGCTGTTTTAGGAATGACACAACTCGAGGTATGGTTGGATTTGAGCAGCATTTAATGATCAATGATCACCTTGCTTATGTAGTTTCTTCTGGTGGTAGCAAGGTGCATATACACCGAGAGTGGTTATATGACCAGAGGAGAAGGGCAAAGTTTACCATTCTCAAACATTTCAAATAACAACAGTTATTTATTTATATTTTTATTATCCATAATTGGATAAATTTAATGAACAAATAATACACTGTTATCCCCATTTCCCCAATGCCCCTCTTCCCTATCCCCAATCAGCTGGATACCCTCCTCCGTGGGCAGTCTGGATCAGTCCATGGGGTAGGGAATTATGGATAGCCTAGGAGTCAGTCAGGTTCCACTTGCCTCAGTGTGTTGTTACTGAGGGGGCGATGTTTCTGAGAGTTCTCCCCCACCATGGCTTTTACAATCTTTCTGCCCCCTCTTCCGCTCAGTTCCCTGAGTCCTGGTGGGTGAGTATTAAGGCTGCTTTATTGTTGAGGCCTTAGGGGTCTCTGTACTTCTGTTTTAGGTTGTGTTGAAAGTCGCTGGTGTCTGTCTGGCTTATCCTGTGTCGACTGATTGGCTGTGGTTATGGGTCTCTTGTTTGTCCCACCGTTCTCTGTGGGGTTCCATATGGATCCTTCACGGTAGGTCTGGTGTGGCTCATCTCTTGCCAAGAACAGTTATTTATTTAAATCATGGTTCTGTGGGTCAGCAGTTTGGGCTGTGATCACCTTGGAAGCTGGTCTGCTTCTGATTAGGATTCTTAGTGTCTGTGATGAGCTAATCTCTGTGATTGGACTTGGTGGAAGCTGGTTGGTTGAAGAAGACTCAGTGGGATGGTTCATTTCTGATCCCTGGGGTCTCTCATGGCAAGTCTAGACATTAGCACATGATGCTGATAGCGTAGTCCTACTAGAGCATCTAGAACTGTGCAGAGGATCTTGAACTCATGTGACCACAGAATCAAGACATGGGGCCCACCTCTCAATGGGAGAAGCTGCAAAGAATTGTGGCACTTTTTGCAATTGACTGCACTTTCATTAGCTTTAAGGATTTGCTTCCAGCCTTTTGAAGTTTGAATGCCAATTTATAAATTATGGATAATTTTGAATGCCAATGTTCGAGAGCTTATAAGAATGCATTTTTAATGGCAACAAATTTAACCAAGTTCCATAGAATAGCTTATGGACCTTTACAAATGAGTGTTTAAAAAAGTACTTAGTAACTGAAAATGACGGTGATTTTTGAAAAAGTCTTGAAATAAATTTGTACCTTTTAATCATACCAGCATTGATACACATTAAGAAGCTGTTAAAATTCATATGCAATAAGACGTATTAAGGCTATGGCTTTGCGTAATGTCCAAATGGCTTTATGGAATCCCTTAGAGTAGCTCTGAGACATGATGAAGACTTGGGGCCACTAGAGTGGGGAACAAATCAAGACACAACCAAATGCTTCTAGATTCTGCCCACTCTGAGTCCTCTGCTCCAGGCACTGTGCGCTTATAATGGAGTTGCTCTCATTGAGAAGCTGACCTAGAACCTTTCCCCCACCTCCCAAACCATCCAGGCAAGTAGGAAATTCCACCATGAAAAGTCATATCTCATGTTTGTGATTCTCAAAGTGAAAGGAAATTCTGCTAGTGGGACACAGTGGGTGGCTCTTTGTTCAGCTCTCTACTAAGCAAGTGGGGTTGGTGGGAGCTGCCCCAGTCATCCCTTGGCTGGTGGAGAAATAACAGAAGTTCTTCTCTTCTTCAGCACTTTGAGTTTCTTCTCAAATAACATAGAAATTGAAATGGATACCATAGGAGCCAGGCATGGTGGCCCATGCCTGTAATCACAGCACTTGTATGGCTGAGACAGGAGGAAACAAGATTGAGTCCAGCCTTGGCAATATACCACACACACACACACACACACACACACACACACACACACACACACACACACACAAACACACACACACACATGCACGCGTGTGCGCGCACACACACACACACAATAAAGAGAACCCTTTAGATGTCCTCAATTTGGTAGTGTTTTCCGAAATGCCATAATACACTGAAATCTTTCCTTTTAAGATAATGAAGAAAGCAAGATGTACACTTGTATCATATATGTTCTACACTATACTAGAGGTCCAAACCACTGGAGTAAGAAAAGAACTAGTCAGCATCGAGTCTGAAAGAAGAGAAGAAAAGCTGTCTGTTAGCAGATGACATGACTATTGATAGATAAAATCCTAAAAAACTTTAATTAGTAAGAAAATTTGGCATGGTTACAAAATATAGTGCTAATATGTTTCAAAGTTTATTTTTAAGCTGGGGTTAGTAGAGCACTCATAAAGTCGAAACTACTTGGGATACAGAGGCAAGAGGATTGCTTTCGTCCAGGTACTGGAAGTCAGCTCGGGCAATATAGCTGCAGTAGTTAGCTTCCCAGTGACCCAAAGCAGCTGAGGGGAGGAAAGGGTTTATTTTAGCTCACAGTCTGGAGGTGAAGCTTCGTCATGGCACAAGCAGGAATACAGCTCACATCTTTGGGAGAAATTAGTCTCAGCACTTGGTTTGGAGCTGGGTTACTAATCCTCAAGGTCCTCCTGGTGACACACCTCCCCCGGCCAGGCTGCATCTCCCAAACTGTCACCAGCTGCATATTTAAAACACAAGACGTTATGGGGGACATCTCATCCAAACAACCACAGCAGAGACCCCTTTAGGATGACATTGGAGACTGAAATTGGTGGAAGGTAGGATATCCAGGACAGGTGTAAGTGAAAACTGGCATGCTATCTTTTCTTCCTTTATCTTTCTGTGTGTTCTTATTTCATTCCAAAACCAATTCTGACTGAAGACTCAGGGAACCGAATGTCCATCTGTTCTTCTGTGGTGGAACCTGATGCCCTCAATGACACAGCCACTGAAGAGGCAGAGTCTTTTCTGATTGGTGCCCTGCTTAGCATCTGAGGCTTTGGCGATGAGTTTAATGTATGGGAAGTCATTCTGGGGGTGCTCCAGCAAGGGCATGAAAACACAGAAAAGAAGGGAATAGGAGTACAGATGAGAGCTGTGCCTTAGTTTGGGGTGTCCTCACTTCCTTCTGGGTTTCTTGGAGGCCTGCCTTTTGAGGTCCAGGGCCCCTCTATTTTGTCTTACACTCATATGAGCTCTTTTCTTGGTATTATTGACTGTAGTGATGGAGGCACAACTTGACCTGAGGAGAGGGCTCAACAGTTAGCTTGCCTGCAAAGCCTGCCAGCCCAGGTTCATTTCCTCAGCACCTACATGAAGCCAGATGCAAAGTGGTGGGTGCATCTGTGACCTCAATGCACTTACAGGAATGGGAGGTGGAGCCAGGACAATTCAAGGCTCATAGGTCAGCTAGCCTGGCACTTTGTTTTCAGTGGCAAGAGACTCCGTCTCAAAGATGGGGCACGGGGACCTCAAAGATGTCCTTTGAACTCCACACATGTGCCATGGCACACTTGCCCACTACAAGCAAATCAAACATTTTATAAAGACACTTTAACTTAACAGCAGCTTATGGTGATCTGATCTTGTCTGTGACAAGTTTCAGTAGCCACCACCTTCGTTGTGAACTCTGCTCTCTCTGCTAAAGTTTAGAATAGAAAACCGACATAATTATATGCAGTGGAAAAACGACACTAAAATAAAGCACATATGGAAGTCCTAAAGAAGGGGAGAGGCCAACATGGGTGGAAGAGGAGATGCCATCAAAGCGGGTTTTGGCGTGTCAGTAGAAGCTCAACAGGAACAGCACAGTCACCGTGGGAAGTCACAGGATGCCTCGGGAGTTCTGCTGTGGTAGGAGTGGGAGGGAAGGCGCTGGAGTGCCGCGTCTGGATGGGCAAGGGCGCTGCTCAGAGATGCTGTCCTAGCCTGCTTGCAACTCTTGAATTATGGAGGTATGGTCAGGGATAACATCTCTTTTATATTATGTATGGGCTTGCCTATTCATGGTGTCATGGGTGCATGAGTGTGTGTGAGCCTATGCATGAGTGTGGAGACCAGAGGGCAAGTTTAGATGTTATTCTCAGAAATTTCATCTATTTCTCTTTTTATAACATTTATTTTATTTGAGAAAGAATGAGAAAGAGAAAGAGGGAGGGAGGGAGGGAGAGAGAAATAGAGAGAGAGAGAAAGGGAGAGAGAGAGGGAGAGAGAGAGAGGATGTGCCAGGGCTGCCAGCCACTGCAATCAAACTCCAAATACACCACCTTGTGCATCTGGCTTTTATGTGGGCATTGGGGAATTGAACTTGGTGCCTTCTGCTTTGCAGGAAAATGCCTTAACCACTAAGCAATCTCTCTAGTCTCACATCTATGTCTTTTGAGACAGGGTCTCTCACTGATTTGGAGTTCACTGATTAGGCTAGACTAGCTAGCCAATGAGCTCCAGGGATCTGCCTATCTCCACCTCTCCATCACATAGATTGTAACCATGTAACATTAAGCTGGGCTTTTTACCTGGTTGCTGGGGTTCCAAACTCAGGTCCTCATGCCTGTGATGCAAGCACTTAATGACTGAGCTATTTCTTCGGCCCAGGTGTAATTTTATCCTATGTTTTTTCAGTAGAGAATGAGATTGAACACTGGTGTTATTTGGCTTGATGGAAGCCAGTCATCAACACACAAAACAGCATCCTTTAAAATATCCAACTGACAAATAATCCCGATCTTGAACTAAAAGACTCCAGAGCCAGGGCAAGGTGGAAACTGGCCTCCTTCATACATGGCCTCCTTCCCTGACCAATTCTCATGTCGTCGGCAAACAGATGTTTGTAAGTCACAATGAGACATGGGGCAAATGCGCCTGTGTTAGGATACCACTATGACCTAGCTTGTCTGGTCTGCGGACACATATTTAGGACAGTAGAGGCGACATAGACATGGGTCTACAACACGGACTCTCAAGCTAAGAAGCCCCCTTGGACAGCCCACAGTGTCCCTCCAGCCTCCTCAGAGAGTCCCACTTCTCATGTCACCTCTGTCAGCTGAACTCATGTGGGCGATGGCTGTCACATAAAATCTGGAACAGCCATAACTTTCACTTTTTTCTTTCAATTGGAATATTACAAGAAGCTTTAACGTTTCCTACAAAAGTGCATTTCAGAGTTCAAGTTTCCTCCTGAGGGGCTGCTTTGGAAGAGAGCTCCTCATTTCAAGCCTGATTTAATCCAGGAAGTGCCTGGGAATTAGACAATCGTAGTAACACCAGCAAGCTAAAAATTTGCTCTAAATGGCTTTGCTCCTGGTGACCTGGCATGCTTGTCATGAGGTCAGACTTCAGGTAACTTTCTAAACCCACTGGTCCTGCTGCCAAGATCCACCTGTGTCACCATTCCTACCTTTGCAAAAATACTAACATCACACCAAGATTATCTCACCAGGAACTCTGTGACTTTACTGGGGAGCTTTCCCCCTCCCAGGAGGGCTAATTTACAGGGAAGAGACACAGCCTGCAGGGCTACCCCCTTTCCCTTCCCACTTATCCTCCCGGTACTATGAGACAGCGTGAGATTCCAGACCTGTTTGTCTGCAAGGATGATGCAGGTCAGGAAGCCACAGAGCTAGAATCAGCAACTCCTCGATGCTTGTAGAAAACATGAATCATGAATGAGCAGTGCCGTGAGACTTGTTCATTGATAGGACCAGTGGGGCAGAGATTTTGAACTTCAGCTTTCTTGAGTAACCCAGGATGTGAGGATATTTAAGAGAGGGTCAAGGAGATGGAATTCTGTTCCTAAGTGACTGTAGTGGCTACACACCTGTGTGTGACCTCTCAACTTTTGGACCTGGGTAGTAACTGGCAAAAGATGCTTTTTCATGTCCCTCTAAAATCTGTGGTTGACATTAATCCTAAAGTGAGGGTATTATAGGATGGGGTTTAGGGAGGCTACTATCACAGCCTGGAGCCTAGAACAACTGAACTATACACACAGCTTTGAAAACTGAAGGTAACTTACCCAGAAATAAGCCAGACCAACAGAACCCTGATTCATTTTGGAAAAGGCTTTTTTCTCCATCCGTTATGCCAGTGGGGCATCCAGAGGGCATCCGTGGAGTCGGCTTCCATTGAAGCTTTTACTTGACATGGCTGGTGCTCTAGGAGTTAGCCTCAAGGAGAACTTTCTGCTCATTAAAAGGTCAAGTGTCTGGGAGGATGGCCTCTGGCCTCTCCCTATAGGGAGTTGGCTGTTTTCAGGACTGGCTGGGAGTAGGAGGTATGTGGGTGGAGCACAGGGGAGTGAGGACATTTGGGAATTTGGGTCTGCATGCCTGAATGAAATACTTGCTCTGCAGTTTGTGGTCTCCCAGAGTCCAGAGCCTGTACCCCCTGTTAGACATCCTAAGTTTGGCCAGTACACTGCAACCCTGTCTTCCTTTTCAGTTACATGAACCCAGTGAGGAAAACACAGGTTTGTGTAGCTAAGGGCAGGTGTTCCTTCTCTAGGTGTAGCGTCATACCTGACTGAGGATGGCAGTCACCTTTTCATGGTGCCAATAGAGGAGGGCTCATCTCCATACCTGTCCTTCTTCCCCCAGACAGAAACTCCTTTCTTACTCTCGGAAGGATCAATGATGGCATGAAGACTCCCAGGCAAGGCCTCAGTAACTTCTTCCTCATCTGTTTCTGGCTCTGCCTCTAAGGTGATCTGTAGCAGACCGGCCTCTGACAAGGACTCTGTTCTGAGCTCCTTGAGGACAGTGGAGGCTCTCCAAACACCAGTGAGTCTAGAAGTGGTGCTTTATAAAATTTGAATGGATGAATGGCTGAGTGGACAGATTAGTGGAAGGGCAAATGGATGGATGGAGGGATATCTAAAAGAATGATCAATTTTGCAAGGCACTTGTTGGCTACCTGCAGGATGTGTGTGATAATTGGCCTATCTTCTTGCTATATAGCATCATCCCATGGTGTCTTTGGGGGTGGGAGGGTTGAAATGAAAACATTTTACAACTGAGGAAACTGAGGACCTGGCTTGAGTGCAGTAACTAGCCACATATGTCACCACCACCCCCCTTCCTGCCATCTTGCTCCATGCTGATGGGAACATTCCTGACTCTACCCTAGCTGTGTCATTCTGTTGAGGCGATACACACCCAAGCCTGCCCCTCTGCTATCTGGCTGGCAGAGGCTCCGTTTGCACCCACAACTTCCTGGGAAGACACAAAGCAGTCTGGCTTACAGATGATCTTGGAACAGCCATGACTCAGATAAATGCTATGGTAGGTGGTGAGCTTATGCCAGGGGAGGACAGAAAGTCCACAGGTAGAGCTCAGAGCAATTCCTTTAGCTCAGTCACAGATGTGGGTTCATATCCCCCTTCACTGCGTAGTAGTTGTGTCTTTGGACAAGGTGCCTAACCTCATCAGTCCTTCGTCTCTCCAGTTGTGAGTGGAGATAATTATAGCACCAACTTCATAGGGAGGATTCATGAGACACACGCAGGCTAAATCCTTCTGTGACTAGTATCAAGGATCCATTCAGAAAGTATCAGCTCTATTCCTGTCACATTCCCCAGCTACCTATGCTCTCTGCTCTATCTAGTGCCAGCAGTGCTGGGGGGTGGGAGAGCCAGCTGCCTGCTCCAAATGGTATCTAGGAAGACTCTGTCATGTTTTGGAGATGTCAGCCAAAGAGCATCTTATTTCCAGCCAGACACCCTGTTTGTTCAGCTACCAAGTGTGGCCTAGTTATCAGAGACCAAGTCACCCCGGCCCCATTTTTCATCCTTTCGTCTCAGGAAGTACAGCCAGAGGAGGAAATTGAGTTGTGGCTTGGTTGCAGCCCAAGGTGCAGACATTTTCCTTTTTGATAGGCGCGTCTGCCCTCCCAATGGCCCGGTGAAACGTGCAGGAACTGAGAATCACTTACGGTCAGCGGAGGAATTGATACCCTTTGGGAGAGGGTTGGGAATAATACTACTAATGTCACGTGACTACTGCTCTGCACAGTTTCTTGCAGAAGGAACAAACCAATTAACTGATGGAATGTGGAGCATCTAGGGGAACTGCAGGGGACCTGGATGGCCAAGAAAAGCTGCAAAACTGGACCTCACGTGGACAGGAGGCTGTTGTTGGTGCACCAGGGGCTTCAAACTGTCCCTGGCCATTCACCCGAATTCTGCACACTTTCTTTCTAACATCCAGAGGGCACATCCCTCTTTGACCCACTAAGTTTCTATATTAGGGCTGAACCCCAGACTTAACTCCTCCCTCTCTCCAGTTTCAAGTCCTAACCCACTGGTGCCTGCTCTGGTCTTGTCTTCTGTATCCGGATGCCTGCAGATCAGGCTGAGGATGATTCTTACTGAGATTTGAATCTTAGAGACAGACATAGATTTTATTTTTTTAGTGAGTACCTAAACACCAAGTGAAGATCTCAGGGAAAGTGGGTGATCATTGATTAGTAATATCTGCCATGGAAATATAACAGGTTAATTGGGAAGCAGCGTGCCATAAGTGATTTAGAAGTGTTCGTAGAATGAATTGCTGAGTGAGCAATGAATAGGATAGTCAAGGCAGGTATCTTGCTGAAGGTCACCCAGGCAGCTACTTGTAGACACCAGAAAGCTGTCATTTGATTGGCAGCTCTGAATTCTTCTGCGTGATTTATTCTTGCCCCTAGCTCAAAGCATAGGGCTGTGAGAATCATCCCCACTGGTAGCGGAGGGACAGAACCTTGCCATTGCCATAGTTCTTTCTCTGGCTCCTATTTGATTTGGTAGAGAAAGATATGCCTCGACCCAGCCCGGGGAAGAGACCGCTCCTAAAAAGAGGTGATTAGAGCTGGAAGACCTCTGTCTTCTCTACCACTTAAATGAGATCTGATGCAAAGTCCACTGGGAATTCCAGTCACACAGTTCTCTGTCTAGAAGTCATTTGTTGTTAATCAATGAGTGCAGTTTTCTTTTTGGTATGTTGAATCACATCTGGAAATGATCTGTCCCCATGAATTGATGCTCAGGAAGATGATTAGAAAATTCTGATTGTGCCCAAATAAGTATGGGAATGCTTAATAAGGAGTTAAGGTCTTAGGATGCCTGTGAGGCACATTCTTGAATCCATGTCCTCATGGTCCAGACTTTACTTTGGTCAAAGGGATCCAGTTGAGTTAGGGAAGTGATGGTTAGTTTCTGCTTCCCATTCTGACACGGAGCTCCCTCCACACCCTTCTCTCGTCCTTCGGGAGCCCTGTTGATTGCTTGTTTCTCAAGTGAAAGGAAGGCAGGGTGGGGAGCGCATGGCTGCCCAAGTGCTGATATCTCCTGGAAATGCCAGGAGGATCTGAAGTGAGGATTTCTATCCCTCTTCTCCTTGGAGAGGTGAAGTGTGATTGAAGTTTTTTCCCACTGTGGTTGGTATTCATCAGGTCATGTAACCTCCACAGTGCAGCTGCTAAATCCTGGTACAGGACATTTCATGCACTGAGTTCTCTGGGATCCTTTATCTCCTGAGAAGGTTCTTTGTGTGGAAGAGGAGGTAGAAATGCCTTCCTCCTTTACTTCTAACCCCAGAAAATGGCCACCATGAGGCCCATTCTGAAAGCCAAGGTTGAGCACCACTTATTTTTCTATAGGTGGAGAATGGGTGTTATCCTTAGCTGGGGACTTGGTTCCATCCCTATCAGTTTGCAAGGTCTCGGCCTTAGTTCCCTTGTGTTCTGGGGACTGTCTGTGGAGCATTTGTGGAAAACCAGTCACAGAGCTGTTTTCTTTTTTATATTGCAAAGTGCATTTATTAGTTTGGCTTACATGCTATAGCTGGGCAATCCAACAATGACTGTATGGTGGAGAGGCTAAGAACCTGGTAGCCAGTCAGTTCATGAGGCTGGCGGCTTCAGAAGTCTCAGTCTAGTGCTAAAAGCTTGGAGGATTCATGGAAAGCTCCTGGCTTTGAATCCGTATTTGAATTCTCTGGAAGGCTAAAGAAGTTGGATTCCAATGGCAGCAACCGAGTAGATGCCCTCACCAGCAGGGAGCTCAGTGCTAAGATAACTTTGTTATATCTTTGCATTATTCTTAGTTATAGTTCCTTTCACTGTCTCCTTCACAGATGGAAAAACCAAGGCTCAGGGCTCAGTAAACTTCAAAGCAAGGAAGCCAGCCAAATAGCTGTGACCCTAAACAATACCTGCACACTCAGTAACCAAACCACAGTTTTCCAAGGTCCCAAAGCCTTTATCCTTCTCTGCATTGGAAGAAGAACAGATGAAGGGTGGATCCAAGGATACTTCTGAGATTGTTACTTTTTAAAAAAAAAACTATGTTTCTAATTGGTCCCAACTCATTAAGAAGAAAACCCAAGCATTCCAGACTTTGAGAAGCCAGTCTTTCTTCCCTGCCTCCTCTTGCTGAGTTCGTACAGAAAGCGAGCAGGAAACACTCAGGAGAGAGTTTGGGAGAGGGGTTACTTTGCCACCATTAAATTTTCTTCCAACCAGAGAAATGGTGGGTCTGACTTACATTCTAGGAAAATGGACATTTTCCTGAAGTTCCCCAGACATCTAAATTTGTTGGTGTCATCACTTTCTCAAGAAGTCATTGTTAGGCCCTGAAGACATGCCGTGTAAAAAACTGCCAACAATCAGTCTCTGATGTACAGGGAGCCAAGGCCCCAGGAGCAGCCAATGCTAATAGCCCTCTGAAGAGAAGGCAGGGACCTCGCTGTCCTTAGAAGGCTGTGGGGCATGGGATCCTGAGTCTGAAAGGTCCTGGCAAGCCCTTCTTTGTGTCAGCCCTGTGATGCTGTCCTCTGTTCTGGACTGGAGACCTGGGTGTTTGTATTATAGTGTGAACATAAACATGCACAGAAGCTTAAGAGGAGAAGTTGTGGGGAAACAACCAAGAAGAACACACACACAAACACAGCAAAGTGACATCCCTGCTGCTCATCAGAGAATATTCCAGTGAGGCTCATGAGTGCCTCAGAGTGTGATTCCTCTACAACCAGGTATAAAACTCTGAGACCAAGCTTCGATGTTGGCATCATCACAGTAAATAATCTGTATGTTCTGCACCTTCCTGATGTTGTCAAGTAGGTTTAATTTTTCCAAGTGTGTATTCCAGGGACAGATGTTGATGGAGGAAATGGTGCGTTCAAGCAGTGTTTCACGTTTGACTTCTCCAAGCTTCTTGTGTTCCTGGCTCAAGAAGGGGACAGAGCATTAAAGTAGCTCACTTGCTCTCAGGGCTTCTCACTGGACTAGCCTGAGACCTCCTGGGGCCCCGCTAGATTTCAGGGACATGGATTTCAGAGACAGGATGCAAGACATCCCCTGGGTTGTGAAGGTGGGTGGCAAAATAAGGTGTTTGACAGAGGTTTTGGGGGGTCCAAGAGGAACTCTGGGTCTTCCTACAATGGGCCTCTCATTCTAGTGATTTCTTCACAATCTACCTGACACACCCTTGGCTGGAAAAAGCTCTGTGAAGCCACCACTGGCTCAGCATTTGGGGCACCCTGTGCTTTAATTCATGCTTGACAGCTTGCGTGGATCCCATAATGAGTCTCCCTATGTGGGTGGATGTTGTGGGTCAAATATTACTTTCTTTTCAGTAGGGAATGTTGGTCTCTAATGTTTTCTCCACCCAGAATTGCTTGTGGATATGAAGCGAAGGTGGGGTGAGCGGTATGTGTGTGTGGGGATTCCAGTCAATTCTATGAAGGCATGTGCTACCCAGGAACTGGTCCCCCCTCATTCCTTCCTTTCCAGCAGGGTGGTTATGACAGTGGAATGGGCAATGGAACAGGCAAACAGGAAGTCAGGTATGAGTCTAGTATAATCCTCCCCTTCATGGAATGAACTCTTTTGGAGGCCAACATAATCGGTAAGCTTATAAAGTCATTGCCTCTATTACTAAGCAAAACCTCATTCACGAAGCCCCCTCTATGGCATCAGGTTCTGAAAAAGGGAAAATTTCATATAGTAGGCAGGCTGACAAAGATACAGGAGACATGATTAAATCCCTTTTTCAGATTGGTCTGTACTGGAGGAATTTAAGTACCCTGAGGTAACAGGAAAGAGAGGGCTGATTGATAACCCAAGTTTTGGAGTCTTGGAAGAGTATGTAGGTTCCATATGAAACTTAGAAGTGGAAAACTTTCATCTATTCCTTATTCTGGCCCATTGTCCAACTGGTGATCACATGTCTTGCTTTTTGCTGTTTGCATCTATGTGAGTTTGTCACGTATACATACATGTGGGTATGCATATTTATAATGTGTGGTGCATATGTACACATGTGTGGGTATGCGTATAGAAGTTAGAAGTAAACATCAAAGGTCTTCATTTATTGTTTTTACACCATGTTTTTATGAGATAAGGTCTCTTACGGAACCTAGAACTCACCAATTCAACTAGACTAGCTGGCCAGCAAACCCTCCCCAGGACCTGGATTACAACCATGCTCCACTGTGCCTGGCATTTTCACGCGTATGCTGGGGATCTGAACTCAGCTCTTCAGGCTTGTACAACCAGAGATTTACCCACTGAAGCATCTCTCAGCCCCCACCTCTCACTTCCAGCCTTGTTCTTTCAGGCTCTGTTCTTCTTCTTCTGGATCTGATATCACCTTTTTGGCACTGCCAGGTTCCCTGATCTTTGAATGCCAAGCCCTGGAGTAGTTTGTGGGATCAGTTTGTAAGCAGCTGCTGGTTTACTGCTTCATTTCACCTTTGTCTTAATCTTATGTCCAGTGTTAAGAAGTCCAGGGCTTCTCCAGATAGATGTCTCCTCAGGTGGGTGGGTGGTTTGGTCCCGGGTCCCCAGCTACTCTGGGGAACATCTCTCAGGCCACAAAAGTTTGGCTTAGAGCGACAGCTTTTCTCCTCTTGGCAGGCAGGCCTTGAGGATGACGTCCATCCCTGTGACCTCTGGAATTCCCAGGGGTCCCTCTGCGTGGGATGGAACAGAGACAATGCTTCTACTGCCAAGTATGCTTTTCCAGCAGCAGGAATCGGTGGACACTCTGTTTCCCTTTCTGCACCTGTCCCTTAGCACTGTGTGACATGGGCTGGGATAACCAGGGGCTTGAAGAGTCCCCTGTCTGTGCTCAGGGCTGACTTGCATGGCTTATTGAGTCCTTTGGGTGGGAGGGGGAGTTGTACTTCCAGAGTAGGTTGTTGAAACAAACCCTGTCTAGAAAAGCCCCTTCCTGGGACATGCAGGGCAGTGTGCCTTTTCTCCTCTATAGACCATCATTGTCTCAACTCTGGCACATTCCAACACCACAGTCCTTTCTTTGGAGGCTCAGCTGTGGTTTTGCCTGTGAGATCAGATGGCTCTGGATGTTACTCTGATGAACAGTCCTGGCTAGAAGGGGTGTGTGTGGTTAGTGCCCAACTGCCTTGTGGTTTCAGCAGAAGTCACAGAGGCTGACAACTGTGATCTAACTGCAGCAAAGGGATACAGCTCTGTGGCAAAGCTACTCTAGGCAGAATCAAGACTATGTGGTGCGACTTGTTCTCTCTCCTTTCCTAATGCATAGGAGAGCCCTGGAACATAGTAAGTGCTCATTAAATGTTTGCAGAGTGACAGCTTATACTCCATCTGCTTCTCTAGTCCTGAGTGTTACTAGCTGGAAAAGGCAGTAATAGTCTAGGGAGTCTTCTATTCATGCTCAGGGCTGGACCTAAATGTTTCCTTTGACAGCTCGATCCTATGATGATGTGTCACTGGGTGTCCTGCAGTGCCCACAAAAAGCAATGGAGCAGCCAAGGAATGCTGTCTCACTGGGCTGGTTCAGGGGGGTCTCATGTGGTACTGACAGAATGAAAAGACCTCCGATGAAAGAGTTCTCATTTTTCCTTCTTGACAAGAGACCGAATGAACTGCCCTGCCCTCCTATGAATGGGCGCTTTCTCTTCTAGTTGTGGTCGTATCTATTACACTGAGCCTAAGTGTGCATAAGTCCTGTTCAGGGCGCTCCAAGCGAGGGTGACAGGACTTTCTCTTGGCCCTCTCTTTCAAGGAGTATTTGCAGGGGTCAGCTAGCACAGCCCTTGGTTTTCAGGGAGCAGGTAAAAGGCTGTCGGGGGCTAGAAAGAGAGTTGCAGGAGCAAAGGCTCATGGTAATGTCACATGGGGTGTGCAATGGTTCATTTTGATTGTCAGTTTGATTGGCTTGATAAACACCTATGGAACTGGTGTGGTGTCACATACATGCCTATAATTGCAGCATTCTGAAGGCAGACAGGACGTTCACCACAAATTTCAGACTGGCCAGGTCTACAGATCAAATTCCAGGCCAGACAGGGGTGCATAGAGAGAATCAGTTTCAAAAAGCTTCTGTCACCAAGACACTTCCTTCCTTAAATTGCTTCTTGTCAGATATTTAGTCACAAGCAAGATGTTTGCGATCATTTTGAGGGAAGCATCCACTGAGGCTGGCTTATGAGTGGGGTGACCAGTTTCTCACAGGTGTGTTTGTGTGTGTGTGTGTGTGTGTGTGTGTGTGTGTGTGTGTGTGTGTGTGAATTGTGCCTATGCATAGGCATTTTTACATGCTGTGTCCTACATATATATGCTTGTATAGGGCAGGTGCCAATGTGTTACCTCCATTCTATGCATATGCTTTATCACACCAAGGGGCAGTCCTTGGGAAATTTAACAGCCTCTCACAGGCACTGACCAATCAGAGTAGACATTTCAGTAACTCAGTAACTCAGTCAGTAATGGGAGACCATGGAGGGCGCAGAATGACAAATGTGGAGGAGCTTTTGGGAAGCTGGAGGAGCAGCTATAAACCAATCAGAGCAGATGTATTTCAATATTTTAATTGCAGGTAGCCTTCCTTGTGCTAATCATTGATTCTGTTGTTTTAAAAGATACACTTGGATGAATAATTAGGAAATTATGTTCTGGTTAAGTGTGGTTGGTTTTCAATACAAGGGATGACACAATTGAATTTAAATACTAGAATACTTTATTAATTGCTTATAAAATGGGGATGCCTCAAACCACATTTTGTAAGTTGCTATAAAGATGAAATAAGATAGCATCCATATTACTCTTTTTGATGCCATGATTTTTATTATGAAAATAATGCAGTGTGTGTTTCCAGGTATTGTTTGGGAGATAATCCAGATTTAGATTTTCAGCCCATTTATTATGAATACATCATCAAAGTGAAACTATGTAACCTCTCTGTCAGTTCCCTGATCTGTCAAATAAAGACAATATGATGTCTCTATGAGTCCATTGTCACATCATTCATGCTGCCTCTACCAAGGACTTTATAGACGAACACTGTTATGCCTTCTGATGTCAGTGGAACAGGACCCGAACCTGAAAACCTTTACAGACAGACCATTTGGACCAACTGTGTCATTGAGCAGAACAGACTGTTGTGGTGTGGAGAGGTGTGACAAAGGAGCTAATCTCAGTTGTCCCTGGCTGGTGACTCAAGAACTTACTGAGCCATGAGAAGCTTCCAGCTGGGTAGGTTTTGCCCACTTTGCTGAGCTCTGTGCTCCACAGCTAATGGTGAGATTTGATGAGATGCATTATTTTCAATGAACTTGTAGGCTCTTCACCATGGATCACTTGGTCTCATTCTTCAGGTATACCTTGTCATGGCAGACCCCTTTATAGCACCTGGCTCTCTAATAACTTTAACAAGGGAGAAGGAGAGGGCCATCACTGAGTGTCTTCTCTGATGCCCAGGTCTTCCAGCTGTGGTAACCCCATCACCTGAAAAACCCAATTTCCAGATTATTAGGCTTCTGGAAACGCTGTCTTTAATTAGTGGCAGGGGCAGATACTCAGTCACAAGCCCTCCCAGGATGCAGTTAACAAACATTTCAGAAACCCGTTGCTCCTTTCGCAGATGGTGAGGGAAGTAGAGGCTGGTGGCTGGTGTGGTATTATTTCCTAGTTACTCCAGTAGCAGGTTTGTGCAGGAGAATCCAGAGAGGATAACATGATACCTCCGGGGAATTTAATGATGTCAAATATCATTCTAATCAAGTGACATATTAATGGGTAACTTTCCTAATGTTCACATGAAGCCTCTAGGAAAGAGCAATGGCCTTCCATTTTATATATGCAGAAACAGGGGTACCAAACAGCTTAATAACTACCTCAGGTCACCTTCACTGTAGCAGGGAGAGGAATTGGAACTCAAGTAGTGGGTGGGGCTGGGGTCTGTTCTTTCTGGGCCTTGGTTGGAGGATGGGACTGAGGGCAGAGTCTCTTCTTTCCCTTTGGTGCTGTTTGGGCTGAATGCTGGGAAAGTGTTAGCAGGGGACCTTGCTGCAGGCCCTGGAGCTCTGAGGAGGGGCTGGGGCTCCCAAAAGCAGCTCATGCTGCATTCCATAGCAGCCATGCACAGTTGCTTGGAGGCCCCAGGGGAATGCTGGGAGCATCATTAATCACGAGGCTCCTTGCAAGGATGGGCCCTGCCTCACCCTGCCTCTCCTCTCTTAACTTCTGCAAGTCTCAAGAAAGGATCTCTATGAGGGAGCACCGCTGGGTGCTCCAGGCTGGACCCTGGCATCTGTAGCTGGGACCAACTCTGCCCAAGTTGACTGGCAAGGTTGTGCTTAGTCCTGTCAGAGTCTGGGGAGAATTATTCTGGGAGCGTTGTGAGGGCAAGGGGAAGGAGAGGGCTTGAGAGGGACTGTGAAAGCCTTGAGTGTCACGTGTATGAGCCCTTGTCCTTGTTCATCAGGAGAGTGTGCAGGGGAACAATGGGCACAGGCAGAAAAGCCCCTGTTTGGCTGGTTTGTCCCTCGCAGCTCTTCTGTGTGTGACATATGGTGTATGTACATAACAGACATTCGAGGTAGATGGATTCAGGGAACAAAGAACTCATGACAAGTAACCACACATCTCTCACCTGACAGAGGTCTCCCAGCAGAGGACAGAAGGACAGGGCAAGTTTGCAGGAAGTGGTATGGCCCTTTCCTAGACCTTCAAGTCTCAGGACTTCATGTCTGAAGTCATGTTCAGCAGCCTCCCAGGGCCCATTTTGGGGTGCTGCAGTGTGGGCATTGGCTTCTCTTCCTCGGATCCTATCTGCAGCCTGGGGAGTCCTTAGCACCCTTGGCCCACAGCCTCCCAAGAGGCAGGCCTAGGGGAAACTCAGAGATGAACCGGAGGAGGGCTCGGCTCTGACCAGTGAGGGCCTTTTTGACTTTATCATCTGGCCCAGCTTGGTGTAAACTGACCAACACCATGGCATTTCTTCAGAGACAGGTCATGGATGAAAGGTGGCCTCCACCTCTTTCCCAAGATAAAACCATAGAATCTTCAGGCCCACCCTCTTTCTGCTCGAGTGTGACAGTGTCCAGGAGAAGAGGCCACGTGTATATATGTGTGTGATGTGCACGTGTGTGTTCATTCCTGTTTGTATGTGTGTGCCTGCATGTACACTTGTGTTCGTGTCATGTGGAGACCAGAGGGTGACATCCATCACTTCCCGAGGTCTCTCCCTGAGCCTAGAACTCACGCCCTGGGGAGCCTCCTGTCACTGACCTCTCAGCACCCAGCACACGTGTCACCATGCCTGGTTTTTACCTGAGTGCAGGTGATTGTACTCAGGTCCAAGTACTTCAACTCTGAAGATTTTGAACATTGGATTTTAAGTATTGGTCTTGCTGCCTTCTTCACTGAGCATGCTCAAAGGCCCACATAATACTCATTACTTTACAGACAGGCCATGGCAGTGGGGAAGGGAGGGTGGCTATGTTCTCATGGGTCTATAAGGCTTGGAACGCCACCTCTCCTGGGGCTGTCCCCTCCAGCTTTATGTAGGTCCAGAACTGTTCACATTATACTTTTGCACTTAATTCAATACCCATAGAAAACATGTTCTTTTTACTTTTTTTTAATCTTTTGACCTAAGATCATGTTGTTGCCAATTTCCTTTTAAAATAATTCATTACCTGTAGGCCACTGGCGTGAAATCCCAGCAGTAGCCCCCATCTACCCTCCCCTTCCTAATTCCAAGTTCTACTCTTGCTCACGCTCCCCTCGGGGGTCCTTGGCCTCTGTGTGTATACACTCATGTTTTTGTTTTTTTTTTTTTTCTCACACATTCATTGTGCAGCTTTCCTTAATTTGGTCCCCCACTGGGAGCCAGTGGGGGTCCACTCAAACATTATGTCAGTGATCTCAAAATTGAACCCCAGGGCTTTCTTCTGCCAGCGGCCTGAGCAGATGTGTGGCACACTTTATTAACTCAAGTACTCAGGAGTTGAAAATTTCATTAGTTTGAGGGGAGGGCTAAGTCTCATCAAGAGACCTGGTCTGGACAGATTCTTTGTGTCAACCTGACCCCTAGCAAAACGGATTATTGTTCTAAGTGAGACAAGTGACCTAATGTTCTGCCTATTACACACCCATGGTCTGTAACCTTTTAAAATACGAGTGTGGGAAAAGAGTGCATTCTGTCACATCCCGGACAGTGCATTCCTGACAGGTGGCAGCCAGTCTCTTAGCAACCCCACAAGGATGACAATCATCCCGTGGTCCCCTTAGGCCAGGTATGGGGCGGGGTCAGGAGGCCACCTGCCCAGAAGGAAGAAGCCCAGGAAGGCAGAGCTCAGCCTCCAGTGCCACCCTGTGACAAGCCAGGGGACAGCCCCAGGCAGGTGGTACGTTGACATGAGCTCTGGAGCAGGCAGTCTTTCATGTCTGCTTAGTTAGCTTCCATCTGGGCTTTGTAGCAGGGCTGGGAGCCAGGGGAGTGTGGCTTTGTACGGAGCCTACTGAGCAGGCACACTGAAAACCCACCTTGTCACTGGCTCACCTTGGGCCACTGCTCTGACCAGTGTTTTGAGTAACCTTATGTTTAATTGCTAGGCACACATTCAACACCCATAAAAAATACGTTTTTTTTTTCCTTTTGAAAAAAATATTTTGACCTAAAATTTTGTAGGTGTCAATTTCCTTTTGAAATAATTCATTTTTGTAGTCACTCTCTCAAAATCCCAGCAATAGCCCCCATTGATCCTCCTTCCAGAATTTGAAATGGTTTGCACCTTTTCAAATGAGTCTGAGAGGAAGGCACTTTTTGCCCATCCTGACCACCAGTTCCTTACAGGAAAAATGGAGTCTCACTCATTGAGTCCAGCTCTTCAGTGACTTCTCCAGTAGGGTCCTGAGAAGGGAAGTGTGGAGGAGACAGAGGATTCCATCTGGGGCCTAGGTGTGTGTAAAAGTTGGGAATGGGAAGGAGGAGGAATGAACGAGGCATGGCAGGAATGTATATTCCACAAGTGTCTGTGGATGGAGCAGGTGACAGTTGGAACCATGGGGCGTGGAGGTCTCCTAGGGAGAGAGTACCCTGCAACCTCTGGTGGCCCCTGGTCTCCAGTGGAGCTTGTGATAGAAAGCCACCCTTTGACACAGCCAGAGTGGCTGTGAAGTCCTGAGGCCCGGGGAATGTGGCCGCAGAGCCTGGGCTCATCTCTAGAGTCTCAGTGACCTGGCCTCCCAGAGAGCTGAGGGGAGAGCTGCACTGGCCCCTACCTTCTGACAGACACAAAGCAGGGCCGGTTGTAAAAACTTAATAAAATGAAATATTTTAACAAGAAATTCCAAGAACAGAATGCCCTGCTCGTAAGCAAGCCATCACAAAAATAAAAGCTGACGGGAAGCGTGTGTTCTGTTCAGCAAGAGAAAGTTTCTACAAGAAACAAGATAGTGCTGAGAGCTGGATTTTGTTGGACCAGTGCTGAGTGGCTGGTTCCTGGAGGCAGGAACACTGTGGAAGGCGCTGATCACCTGGCTAGGGAGCACTTAGGTTCCTAAACCCAGACCATTTCTCAGTGCCTATGATGTGCCAGGAGGTAGGTGTGTGAGACTGTAGGTGTACAATCTCATCAAGTTGGCCAGATCCTCCTGTGAGAAGATGAAGACATCTTGGGCAGGTGCTGTGACAGAGGACAATTGAGTCAGAATTGGGACTGAACTCAGGGCCACAGACCACCAATTGATTTCAGGTGGTGCTGTATAGTCTGCAGGCCCACAAAATTGCAGCTGCCTTTCCTGAGAGAAACCCACCAAATCCAGTCCACACAGCAGACTGAGTGTGACCTTAGACCCTTGTTCCCTCACTGAGGCCTATAGACCAGAGAATGTAGGTGACCTAGATACCCAGGCCATTCCTCCTGAGGTGCCAGGACAGAGATGCTTCGTCTGGGAAAGGTGAGAGAGACCAAGAGTGATCAACCACCAGGCAGACAGTCTCAAGGCTGAGGGAACTCAGGAGAGGGCTGGGAGGTCTTGGAAGTCTTCCTGGAGGAGTTGGAATTTGAGACGACACAGGGAAAGGTTGCTGGGTAGAGGAACGGAGGTAGTAAAGCCTAGAATGGGTCTCAGGGATGGTCTGGAACCAAGAAGCAAAAGGATCCTGCCCTCGAGGAGACAGTGGACCCTGGGGAAGCAACTGACTCCCAGGGAAGCAGTGTGCCACCCTGCTTTGAAGAGGTGAGGAAATGTGTCCATCTTCCAGCTCTGTCTGGGGCCCAAGTGAGGAAAATGTACTATACACCCAAGTGAAGTCACCTATTTGATTGTTTCCTGGACCAGTTCTGTTTTTATGGCAGCAGAAGCATCCCTCTTGGCACAAAGTGCGTTGGTGGTATCCCATCTTCCAACAGCCCCAGGTTTCAGTGATCAGACTCTGGTTTTTGCAGTAGAGGAAGTGCTTGCAAGTCTGCCTGCTAGGAGGCTCACATAATTGTTTTTCCCTTTAGGCACAAAGTCAAAGTGAGTAGAGAATCTTCTATCTGTATCTGGCTTCTCTAGGGCTCCTCTCCTCCTGAAAAGCTGCAGGCTTTATCAACTTCCCCTTGGGTGAGGTTCTCATCTCAGCTCTTGGGAGAAGACAAGGTGCCTATGAGTCTCTCTTTACTCATCCACCTTGTTCAAGTAAAGCACCACTTGATAATATTTGAAGATCATGGCAGAATTGCCTCGGTTGTATTTTTAAAAGGAAGGGGATGTGCTCGCTTCGGCAGCACATATACTGAAAGGAAGGGGAGTCATTTCAAAGCTGGTTGCAGTCGGAGTCCGTTAGCATAAAAGGAAGGCAAAATGTTTCCTAGTTTGAGGACTGCTTGCTTTTCCTTAAAGGAAGATGCTGCCGAGGGCTTGTGAGCTAATGGATGTGAGATGCCACCACAGCCCATATGAGGATATTCATGGACAGATGATTTAAAAGTCATTCCACAATGACGGTGCTTCCTCTGCTCTGTGGGGTAGCTTGAAGGGAGATAGAAAGACCGAGCCCTGAAGGTGGGATCAGATGGCTGACAGAGGCAGGGGTGTTATGGACGACTAGAGAAACCAGGATGGGACAGGACTCAATGAGTTACTGAGGTGCTGAGAGGTGGCTGGAGAACTGGGCAGACTCAGGAAACCAGCTCCTGTGGACAGTGATTGCTCTATGCATTGGATTTGTTGGATGTAGGGTACACTGGTCAAATTCAATTCATATGCAGTTGGTAATAGGAAGACTCTAAGGACCTAGAAAAGGATTGTGACTTCCCCAAGGTCACACAGCCCATTACATCAGCTGCAGATGGGGGTACTCTCTCTCCTGTGGAGAAGTTCTTCCAAACACAAGCTCCACCAGCACAGGAGGGAGGGACTCTGGGAGGCCAGATTTCCTATGAGGAGATTGGAGAAGCTGGACACCTTTGGAGGAGAAGGGAGTTAGGGTTTGAGAATCCTATATTTGGATTATCCTGGTGCCTATTGGGCAGTTGGGGTTGTATGTATACTCCATCACAGAATGAGGCTTTGCCCCTGCCTGAGGGAGAGCTTAAGTTCACATATGTCAGAGAAAAAGAGTTGACCAGGCAAGGCCTGGGACCTGTGTATGGGGCAGGGTGCCCAGGGTGGGGTGGGCGGTGTGGACATCTAAAAGCTGTCCCGTATGGCAGAAAGGACCACCAGGCAGCGAAGAAGGTGGCCCAAAGCTGTTAGCCTCAAGAAGTGAGGGGGACTTTCATTATCAGTCACCACAGGGTTAAGACTCTCTCAGTGAGTGATCCCAGACTTCAGAAAAAGGAGCAGCAGCAGAAAGGCCAGGATCTAGTCTTCCAAGTGGACTAGGACTGAATTGTATGAAGCCAAAATCCATTCCTAGGCCTTGTCCTGATACAAAGGAAGATGTGGCTGACCCCGGGAGCTGGGGAGGCAGTAGGCATGAGGGTGGATTTCGGGGTGGTGGGAATAGGGGCAGCTCTAGGGCCTAGAAAGGGTAGAGAGGAAAGCACAGAGAGGCTCCCCCACCCTGCCATCCTAAACAGCTGCAGCCAGCTCAGCCTCCTCAGAGGACAGAAGTCAGCATTATGGATCTCACTCCCAACCCTTTAATGAGAGGAAAATGACAGGAGTGCTGTCAGAGAATGGCGCATCTTTCAAGGACTAACAACACACATCCTTGTGCTGTGTGAGGTGTCTCAGAGGTGACCATGGAAGGGACAATTGTTTCAGTAAACACAGAGAAGCTGCAACACTGCCCTGTAACTCTCCAGCCACAGATGAAGCAGGAGACACCCAGCAAGGCCCTAGAGGAGGCCCTGGGGATAAGCTGGTATATTCAGTTTGGTCTGGGCAGCAACATGGATGGGGAGATAGAGAGGTTAGTGCAGCCCCTGGCCTGGTGTGCTGCAGCCGTGATGGTTTGGGGGAGGGGGATGCAAGGACCAAAAGATGCTTTTCTGCAGGACTTGTAGGATTTTCCTAGAGATAGAAATAAACCAGTCATGAAGCTAGAGAAAACTAGAAAGCACAGGAGATCCCAGACCCTTTCAGTTCATCTGGAATACATGATGGTCTTGTAGCTACTGGTTTGCAGATGAGGTCACTGTAGGTCAGAGGGGTGACATGGATCTCCCAGGTCCCCACCGCTACCAAGTGGCAAACTCAACAGCCAGGTCCTCTTCCTAAGTGTGGGCTGCTTCGTCCTGATCCTTTGGTGCCAGAGACTCCAGGGTCCTCGTGATTCCTCATTTGGATCCCCCTCCCCAATTTGAGGGTCACCTCTGGCTCCCCTGTGAGACTTTATTTATTTTTGCCCCGAAAGCTTAGGGTAATGCCTGGCCCAATGAAAGACCTTTCTAAACACGAGTGAAGACATGAAATAACTTTCCCTTGAAAGGTAGTGCTTATCTATCTAAAAATCCAGCTAACCACGAAGAAGCACTTAAGTGCTTCATATGGCCAGGCCTTTAAAGAATTTTCTATCCCATCTTTTATATGAATTAGTGAATGAATTAATATAGTTTAATAGCACAGCAAACACCTATACACCCACCCCCATGGGTGACATGTCACACCCAGCTGTGAGTCATCCCCATCCCTTTTCCTGTCACTCCCCATCTAGTGCAGCTCACCCTGAACCTTGAGGATTTGCATTCTCTTGATTTAAAACTGCCGTTCTAGAAAGTATTTAGTTTTAGTTGATTTTCACTTGATTTAGTCTTTTGGAGCTTCTGCACGGTAAGATTCATCTGCGTTATTGTGGTCATTGTAACTTTACACTATTACTCAACTTTTACCTCTGTAGCATCATTTATTTCTGCTGTGTGTGGCAGGCTTGATATGCATTATCTCACTTCATCTTACTAACGATTATAACATAAGAAGGAACTGCATTCTGGTGTTAATTTCTTTGTGTGTTTGTGCATGTCCATGTGTGTATGTGGGTGCTCATGTGTATACATACACCTGTGGGCAGGTGCATGTGGAGGCCAGAAGTCAAGCTCAGGTGTCACCCTCATGAACTTGTATGCCTCAGTTTTTGAGACAAGGTCTCTCACATGGGATTTGGGCCAGCAATCCCTATGGACACACCACTTCCCTAGTGCTGGAGTAAGAAGGGCACATTAGCATACCTGGCTTTTTATATGGATTTTGGGCCTCAAACTTGGGCTGCTTTGATTGCACAGCAGGCATTTCACCAACTGAGCCATCTCCTCAGCTCCAAGGGAGCCACTTTCTACTCTTGCTCAGACTGATTTCATGGGGTTCATTTTAAGGATGAAACAGGAAGGAAGATTACAAAAGGAAGTTACATAATTTATAAATTGGGTGAAATTTGAATTTTGTCCTTGATCCTTTTCCTAAGAGGACAGGGTGCGCTGGCTGCCTGGGTCTTTTCTGATGTTGAATCTATGCTGAGCAGCGCTGTAGGGCAGCACTCTACCCTCCACCCTCTGATCTTTCCATGACCTCCCGATCTTCCAACACATCATGGCAATGTCCTGAGACCAGCTCTGATCAGCTAGCCAGGCCTAGATCCAGGGAACTGGGCCTCTTAGAGCTGACCTGGCATCCATTGCTCTGAAAGGATCTTGGTAACTTCCTAGAAGGGCCTGGTTTGATGGAGGAGAGGGGTGTGAAGCTGAGAGACACCCTGGGGAACTGTGCCATGTTGTTAGAATTGGGGTTGTTCAAAGAGCTGCCCTTCTCTCGGGCCACTAGAGTAGCATCTAGACTCTGGAAACCTCTACTCAGTGAGGTTGGATGGCTGACAAGGGGAGATAAAGCTTACAGACAAGAGTGAGGACACAGGTCTGCAGGCACCAGGCCATCACTAGACTCACGTAAGTAGTGTCATTGCAAGGGGAAAATGGACACAGAGCTAGAGCTAAGGGCCTGTTGCCCAGGGTGCCACTGATGTGAAGCTTTTTTTTTTTTTTTTCTGACCCTGGGAGGCAGGAGCCAGTTTGGAAGACAAGAACAGGGCTCACTTCTCAAGGAGACATGTGTACCTGCTCCAGCAGTGTTTATGAGGCCCTGGAATGTTATTTGTTAGTGACCACCCAGCCATCCCACCAACAAATGGAGCACCCTAAAGGGAGTTATAGTGACCTCTTAATGTGAAACAGCATACAAAGAGATGAGCTAAGAGGAAGGGTCTGTTTCTGCACATTTATCTCTGGTTATTAGACACTTTTAGAGGGAACATCTGTTTGTCCACTCTGGCTCCCATATTGTAGGCCCCATTTGAAGGCTGTTTTGGCCCCTTCTCTGACTGAATGGGGACTAAACCATAAATTAATCCACTAGGGGGACTTGGTATTGGAAATCAGAGGGGGCTTTGCACATCTCATCAAAGGAGCGGGCTGGGGGTGTTTAACTGATCAGCCTTCCAGTGAAAAGCCAGAGAAAAATGGAGATCATGCTGAAGGTACCTGGTGGTGACCAGTCTAAAGGGAACCACTCCATGTAAGGTCTGTGCTGGGACAGCACTATGATCTTGGGTTGGACCTGGGAGTCCAATCCAAGTTCACAGTTTGATTGTGCTTACAAAGTTCCAGATACTGAGGCTGGCTCTATTATTTGGTTTCTCCTTTGGTTTAAAACTTTGGCTATTTGTCTTAGAAGAGAAATATCTGTGATTACCCAGCAGGACTTTCCCTGTTACCTCAGTAGGTTCCTAAGACATGTATATGGTGATACACTCATCAGACAATAGGCCAGTGAATTTTGTGTAAGAGGAAAGAAATTTATTTTATAAATGTACACTTAGTGCTATAATTGGTTTAAGTTCTCCTCTGTCTCCATTCTTTCATCTGTAGCTTCTCTAGCCCACATCTCCAATTTTCCAACGAGATGATTTCCACTTGGGCACAAGGATGTAAAGTGAAACCACATGACCACATAGTCCCATTTCACCTGGGACAGTCTGAGTACATACTTTGCACTCATAATCTTCCTCTGAACACATTCTTCCTGTTTCTATTGTTTTAGGTTACACAGGTTCAAAGATGCTTATTGCTATGGTTTGGAAGTGTCCCAAAATTCTCGTTTTAGATCCCCCAAAGCAACAGGACTACAGAGTGAGTTGTTCAAAAGGTGATTCAATCACAAAGACAGAAATATTATGATTGGTGCCTTTTTTTATAAAAGTACTGAATTAATTATAAAAGGAGGATTAACTATGAAAGGAGTTGCAGAGATTTCTTAGTGGTTAAGACACTCACCTATAGAGCCTAATGACTAGAGTTTGATTCCCTAGTTCCCACGTAAAGCCAAAATCATAAGGTGGCACATATAGCTGGAGTTCATTTTCAGTGGCTAGAGGCCCTAGTGTGCCCATTCTCTCTCTCTCTCTCTCTCTCTCTCTCTCTCTCTCTCTCTCTCTCTCTCTCTCTCTCTCTCTCTCCTCTCTGTATTTCTGCTTGCAAACTAATAATTTTTAAAGGGGGGCACTGTCTGATTTCCTTTTTATCTTCTTTCCTCCTCTCTTCCTTCATCCCTTTCTCTTTTTCTCCCTCCTTCTTTCCCTGCTTGTCTCCTTTCCTTTGAGTTTGCTTACCATGTTCCATGTCATGACAGCCTGAGTTTCCTCACAGACACTCAAGGCATAGCAGGAGATGTCCTCACAGACACTGCTGCCTCAAAATTCCTTCTATTTCTGGCTCTGGGAACATATCAAATCATCCTCATTTTTAATGGTGTTTGTATCCATTCTTTGTGTTTGTCATCTGTGTGTGTGTGAGAGAGAGAGAGAGAAAGAGAGAGATAAGAGAGAGAGACAAATAGAGAGAGAGAGAGAGAGAGAGAGAGAGAGAGAGAGAGAGAGAATGGGCACGTCAGGGCCTCCAGCCCCTGCACATGAACTCCAGACACCTGTGCTCCCTTGTGTATCTGGCTTTACCTGGGTTCTGGCGAATTGAACTCAGGTCCTTCTGCTTTGCAGGCAAATACCTTAACTGAAAATCCATCTCTCCAGCCCTATGGTTCTACTTTTATCCAACCTCTTCTTTCCCAGTATCCATTCTTCACTGGGGCACTAAGAAGTCATGGATGGGCTCATCTTTTTCTTGGATCCTGGAACAGCCCCATATCTAGCTCATCCCATCACAAGTCATTATGCATATTTTACCATATTGATTTCCCTAAACCACAACTCACATAATCTTCCTGTTCCAAAACTTTCACCGGATGCCCTCAATCAGCAAAGAGATACCACCTTTAATTCCAACATCCGAGTCTTCTGAAATACTGCCAAAAAGGCCTTTCCAATTCTGTCTCTCTTTTGCTTTTTAAGACTCTGGCTAGGCTAGAGAGTCCAGTATTCTGGAAACACCCTGACTTGTCTTTGTTCATTTTTCTCCTATTCCTGAGCTTTCCTTTCTCCTTTATCGGCTTATCAAAGCCCATGTGTCATCAAGATTCAACGCAAGTCTTTTCTACACCAACTTTCTGTTCCAAAATTTTTTTCTATTGCTATTCTTCATCATTGATACCCATCATAAGATAACACATTTTTCCTTCAGTAGACAGATGGACAGACAGACATCCAGGAACTGCATCTTCTTGGTCTTTCCTCTGTGGAGCTTCTGCATAGGGCTCAGTGAAAGAGGTATTTAGTGAGCACCATCTCCTATCTCTTTCTTTGACATCACTTAATTTAAATGATCATATAATAATAATGACACATTGTTTCTACACAAAATTCAAAGTTATTTTAATGTCCTATTTTAACTTTCATGAAAAGTCCTGCAAGGCAGGCAGAATAGATATTATTCTTGATTTATTTATTATTATTATTATTATTATTATTATTTTTTGCTGTGGCAGGATCTTGCTAGGTAGGTCAGGTTGACCTTTTTTTCTTGTCATCCTCTGGCCTCAGGGTACTAACTGCTGGGATTACAGATATTATTATTCCTGTTTTATAGGTAAGAGAACTTTGTCTGACAGAGGGAAAATAATTTGTCCAAAGTTCAAGACATTGTACCATTAGCTGAACTCAGAAGAGTATCCTGTTATGCATAAAAAGTTCAAGGAAGGGAGAAAGCAAAGTCCAAACCCTCCCAAGGATCCATTCTTCATCCAGCTTTATTTAATATCCTGAAGACATTCTAAGCCAATCACAGGGACCTCATGTGAAGATGATGGGCAAGGAGCATTGTGTGACAATGTGAGCATTCTGCACTTATGGCTACCCTTTCCTCATTTCAGTGTCAGACAGAGATATGACCTCATGAGCACAAGGAACCCTCTTTAGTCTCCATGTTTCCCTCCAAGTGAAGCCTAGTTCCAGGTTTCCTTTCAGTATGAAGACTCTCAACTCATGGAAACTCTTAAAGAACTAAGCTTGGAACAAAACTTTGTGTTGCCCTGGGATTTGGGTTTACCTTTCTTCTTCCAAACTATCATCCATCCATCCATCCATTTATCCTATGAAGGATTTAACTTGAGAACAACGTCAAAATACAACCACGTATTTCAGCTCCACACTACTCTTTCTGGTTCCTGAATTCCATATGGAAGAATCCTGTTAAGGTACTGATAGGCTGTGAGTCCTCCCCCAGGTAATGCTTGTGAATTTTAATGGTGGGCTTCATCAAGGGACATAAATGGGAAAATGGTGGAGGTTGAGATACTTTTGGATAAAAATGGATCTTTTCCAAAGAGACCTTATGTAGGACCTGGAGGTTAGTAACCACTAATTTCTAATTCTCTAAAAGGCATACTCTTTGTTTGCCAACAACTTTGAAAGGAATGTGCCGTCTGATAGATAGTCTTACCAGTTAGGTAAGAGCAAGTTGTGCTGCATCGATTCTTTGCAACTCTTGTTTACAGGTATAGGAGGTAGCCTAACCATTGCCAATGTTGAAAATCAGAGTGTGAGACCAGTGCATGTCCAGGAGAAACTATTGGGCTTTAATTACACTTGGAATTATTAGATGCTGCATTTAGAACAATAAGGAAGTGCAAAAATACAAACACATGGTGGGTGTTAGAAATAATAGGACTCCATGTCTGTATCCCTTCCTTGTTGACTTGATTAAATTCTGGCCAAGGAACAGGGAGACATCTGTGGTTCCAATGATCATAAACCCCTTGAGTCTAGCAGTCTCTAGACATCCCTTCTCCACTGTTAGACCAAATGAAATAAAAGGTCCATTGGTTTATTTTCAAACCTAACAGAGAGTGTGACAAACACAGACAGGTTGATGAGGAAGATTGTGAGATACTTGGAAACATGAGAGGTACTCCTCAGGATAAAATTATCTAAAATTCGTCATGAATACCTTTTCCTTCTCACTTGGAAAATTCAGTTCAAGACGAATTTCCTCTCTTTTATAGATGGTCAAAATTTCCCCTCCATAACTTCTCTCTTTCTCCTTTATTCTATCCCTTAAATCACAGTGTGCATCCTTGGAGAGGTTTGAAATGCCAGGAATTCCAGGACATTTGAAAGGATAACCTCATCACACTATCTTTCAGGACAAAAAAAAAAAAGGCAAATTGAGCGGTCTGACACACAATAAAGAAGTCATTTATTTGTTTTCCCTTCCCTCAAGTTTAGCAAAATAACTCAAATCCTGATTTTATTTAACTTGTACATGTATGTCATCTCAAGTTCAGGCAGCTTCAGAGGTTTTGTACCAGATTTAGTGAAGGTCTGGTTCATAGAAATTTCTGCTTTGTAGTCATTGTCTGATGAAGGGCTGGCTTGGTGGATGATTTTAAGAATAGTTTGAAATTTTGCCTACTATATGAAAGTTTAATTGGAGAAGACTAATAAAGGAAGATTGCTTTAAAAAATTAGAAGGTGATAGTCAGTTCCCCCGGAGCAAACTTTAGGTAGGGGCTGACCTCATTGGCTGTGGCTGACTGCAGCTTTTTCAGTAACTCAGTGATATATCTTAGAAACGTGTGGTAGCTTTGAATGGACAAGTCGATCAATCTCTTGGACTCAGCAATGAATTTTTCATAGTAATCAGGGAATTGGTTGAAAAAACCTTGCAGGTTGGAATTGAACTGCTGGTGATAATCAGAAATGACTTCCTTCATTGTAGTAAACCAGCTTTTAATTCTTTCCTTTGTGGTGGTGGAAAGCTCTATAATCTTCTCTTTCCCCTTTCCATCTGCATCAGCAAGGATGCTAAGATATTCTTGGATATCTCTGAACACAAATTGGTCAACTTGAGTTGAGAGTTGGGAAGCAAAGCCAGCAGCCCTGGCGGTATATTTGGAATGCAAGTCCTTAAGGGTAACTATGAGGTTCTTGATCAGGTCGATGATCTTTTCTTCCATTTCATAGTATTTCACTACCCAGCCAACCATGCTTGGATCAAAATATTCTTCACGAAGAGCCTTTATATACTGATGGACTTGTTGTAGCCTGTAAGCAGCTTCCTGAAGTTCAGTTTGAATAAATGTAGTGAACTTAGACAGGCCTTCTTTCAGTGAACTCAAAACAAATGAGACATGTCTATTGAATTTAGTGTGGATAAGATTAATGAAATAAGTAAATTGTTTCTCCTTTAAGTGTTTAAGTTTTTCTTCTAAGGCTTGGGAAAGGTGTTGCACAAAGCTCCGAAGGCTACTTAATATCTCTGTAAACTTGATAGACTGAAAACTATTCAATGTCTGTTGGACTCTTTGTGACAAAGAATCCAACAGTTTTCTACACTCCAGAATTAAATCTCTTAGTTTATAGCTCCTTGAGTGAAAAGGACATGTAATTGTGAGGTCATTGATTAAGTTGGATTTCTCTACGAGGTCTTGGACATAGGAAAGCAGTTTTCCTAAACGGTGATGGATCGTTGAACATACCTGGGACAGAGCCTTCCCTGTCTCCTTCATAATCATGGTACAGAGCTCATCTTTAGTGTATGTACCAGCTTTCCCTGGGAGCTGGAAGCTGGTGAGCTTTAAGAAGTCAATGAAGGTGTCAATCAGATGCTTGACTGCTGTTTGGTACTTGTGAGTAACTTGTATTAAACTGTCAAACACCTTATCCTTGAATTTCTGGAAGCTAATTTGGCTCTCCTGAGCCTGCATTTCCTCATACAGATACTGGGCCTTGTCTTTCCACTCTTGATAGGTTCTGGTGGTGCCAGTAGCCGCTCTCTGGAATTCCA
Source organism: Zapus hudsonius (assembly GCA_004024765.1). NCBI lineage: Eukaryota > Metazoa > Chordata > Mammalia > Rodentia > Dipodidae > Zapus > Zapus hudsonius. The sequence continues at coordinate 24,375 of PVHP010006862.1, read as the reverse complement.
TGTCCAACTCATCAACTTGCCTTACGGCCCTTTGGTAGGCCCACTCAGCATTGTTCTGCAGACGTCTCCTTAACTCGGATGACGCATCTCTCAGGCTGAGTCCTGTGTACTCCTGGTGGTACTTGTTGACATAATCGTAAAAAGCCTCTGTGGCCTTGGGTACATTGTCTCTTAGAGAGCTTAGCAATTTGGAGGTTGCCTCTTCTTCCCAATTATATTTGATCTGAATTTGATCATTAGATTTCTGGTACCTCCACTCAGTTTTGAATATGATGAGTTTTTTATCTGAAGAGGACTAAAATCAGGAAAAAAATCGCAGATGAAAAGAATGTTTTCAATTACTCCGATTACATAATATATGACACTAAAACTTCATTAGCAATTAAAAGCGAAGATCAGAGGCTCTTTCATATTCTGAGGGGATTTATCTTTCCTATGTAAGTTCATGTGTTTGTTTTATGGTTAAACAATCCCACTGTCGTTAATTTCTCTTTATCACTTGCTCCAGAAAGGATCAAAAATATGTTTGGCATCTGCTTGGTGAAACTTAACATTAAGGCCTTCCTGAGATTGAAAATTAGAAGGGGGAAGAGAAGAGAGGAAGAAATGAAAAAAAGAGGAAGGAGGGAAGAGAATGGAAAAAGGCACCTTGAGGGATGAAAGGAACAGTGAAAAGGAAAGGGACAGGGCCATCCAGCAGAGATCTAGATTTCCAATTTCAGCGTTTACCTGTCACGCCTATGACAAACTTTAGAATTATGTCCTTTCTTTGGAAATGGCCCTGAAAGAGCTTATAAATGACATGAGATGATCGTGATGTGTTTCACTGAACAATTCTGTTATGGAGAAGAACTTTTAACCCTCAAATAATACAGTAACTAAGGTCTAAGAAACATTTGCCTATGACTTAAGTGATGAGACCAGATTCATTTTTCTGGGTTTGCCAGCAGACATAAAATCTTGGTGCTCATAGGATGCCATGGGTGGTTCTAATAATTACAATCATTAAGGACTCACTGTAGCATTTCCTGGAGGATAGTTCTTCAATGAGGAAGTTTGGCTTGCTACTACCCATCTTTACCCTAGTTTGACAGTGCTCCCCAGAATTGCATCTTGAATGAAATTGCTCCTCCCCAAATCTCACTGGCTCTTGAGCATGTACAGTTCAGATGAGACTCACCTGAGGGTAGAAGTAGACATCCCACTCCCCACTATTTTCATCTATGCTCAAATCCAGGCCCAAAGTGCCTATGGCCGGAGAAGCAGCCGAGGAGGACAGACTTCTCTCATCTTCCCGGTAGTATAGGTGGAGCTCTGTGAATGCCGGGCTGGTGACGTCAAGGTGAGCCTCTCCATGCCAGTCCCTGGAAGCAGACATGCAGATGAGTCATAAGCAAAGGGATACAGAGGTGGTAAGTGTCACAGTGATTCTGAAAGGGATGAAGAGGCAGCAAAAGTTTCCTACCAAAGTTCTTTATATTTGCCATCTTCTCTATACTCTGCACTGAAGTCGCGGTGAGCAAGTGTTCCTTTGGTCTTAGAGACGAGCATACCATCACTGATTTTGTGTGTTCCCACAACTGGACAGGAGAGATTTTACATTTCATTAGGTAAACAGCTATAGAGAATAGACATCATTGTGAAAACTTGGAGAGTTATCTCTCAGGCAAACACATAATGTGGAAGTTTAAAATGTGTAATGTGTAGATCATAGATTTTCATTTAAAAATTAAGCTTTATGGTGCTCTAGTACAAGGAGAGCCTCATACAGGCTAAGCATATAAGCTATAACCTCAGCCTTAGAGCATTTTTTAAAAACACCAAACCGAAGACATTATTAGTCTTTAAATCATTATAGAACAATCCAGTTCTTGGATGTCAGTAGATGTTCTAGTTTACTTTTACATATGGGATATATATGTATATTCTCTATTTTGCTCCAGAGAGCAACTATGCCTGTATTCATGACTAAATATATAATTATTCACTCACAACTCTACTGAAAAGAGGAATATATAGGAGAGAAGGCATTTCCTTACCATTCAGGTCATACTCCAGAAACTGTAAGGTTGAACTACATGTGGAATCCAGGAAGGTTTCAACATGATCTGCTTTGTTTTTCAATCCGGCATTCCAGGTAGCATTATATAGGGGAGAGGCCACGCCGAAATGTGCAGCCAGTGTTCCAAAAAAAGGAATAAAAATGCCAGCAGGCACAGAGAACTTAAAGGAAGGGATCTCAATAGTCTGCTCAGGCAGGGTGATGGTAGGCAAATCGAAGTCTGCCATCTTGTTGGCTATCCCATTCAGATCCAAAACGGCCCTGCCAACTGCCAAACTTTTGGGAAGAGTGAACTGTGACACAACGAACCGAGCTTCAGGCATGGTTATCTCAAAAAAGGGAACAGAGGAGTCTTCGGATTCTGAGTACGCTGTTAACACATCAACCTTGGGAAATGTTACTTTGGGGAGTGCTGGTAGGCTGAGGGCAAATGGAGAGGTACTTGACTTCTTGGAGATGCTTACTCCACTGAGGTCAAGTTGGTAGGATGGAATCTGAAGATCTGTGAACGGGACTTGGAATGTAGGTGTGACGAGCACTGAGTTGAGAACATTGAATTTCAGCCCTGGGATAATGAATTTATCAGCCAATTCTCGCACAGGGAGAGAGAAAGCATAGCCATCGGGGTTTTTGGTGTACACGAGAGAGGTTGAAGCACGAAGATACTGTCTCCCACCAGTGCTGCTGGCTCCAACCAGTTTCAGGATGTCCAGTAAGCTCCTGTCATACACTGGCAGAATGATATTTTCAAGGTAGTGCATCTGTCCTTCTACAGATCCTGCAAAGTCAAGGCGTGCCTCTTTTTGGTCATTGGAGAACTGTACACTGTGCTGAAGAGCTTCCAGATGAACCTGGGCCTCACTTTTCCAGCTGACTTTCTGGTTCTTAGTATTAGCATTCAGTGTCACTTCCTGGCCAAGGTGAGAGATGTCAAGGAGGGAACTGGGTTGACTTGCATGAACCTTCACAAGGACTGACATTGCCCCGGGGGAGACTTCCACGGTGGCTTTACATGTTTGTTCCCCGTGTGTGAAAAAGCTATTTAGCTGTAAGTGGTTTTTTGTATCATGTTCCCAGGTGGCATATATACGTCGGAGATTGGCTTCTCCAGCGAAATTTTCATCAATTTCAAGGTTCCAGATCCCATCGACTTTGGAAGCCCCTTGCAGCCTCACTGATGAGCGAGTACCCTTGGAATTCAGGTAAGTGCTGGCATCACCAGCAAGATTTCCTGAATATTTCTGTGAAAGGACCGAACCCTTGATATTTCCTTTGGTTGATGACTCAACTGAAAAATAAGAAGTGAGGCTTTCTAAGCTGAATTTGTGGTCAACTTGCCCTTTAGCAGTAGAGTGCAGCTTAGGGGAATTGAAATCATACTTTAATTCAATGGATGAAGATATGGTAGGTTTGGACTTGGCATTTCCATTAAGCTCTTGCTTGAAGTTCATCGTCAAACCAGGAGCCTGGAGATTTGCAGTGGTTTTCACTGACGCATCTATGTTTTTCTTGGTTAAGCTAATGGTGCTGTCATGGCTGCCTTCCACAAATTTGTTACTCAGAGACAGAGCTGTGGCTAGCTTCAAGCCTCTTTTCCTTGTTAGCCGTGACGTGCCCTCCAATTTGTACTGCAGCGCCTCCGTGACAAACGAAGACGAAGAAAGGAAATGAGCAACAATATCTGATTGGTTATAAAGTCCAGCATTAGTATTCAGTGTGATCACACTTGATTTAAAAGAAAAATCATAGGTAAAATTGCCCATGGCTGGAATAAAAATATTATTATTAATGGCACTCATTTCCTTGATATCTGGGAGAGAAAACTCAAGTTGATTCCTAGGGATGTGAAGAGCCGGCAGCTCAAGGGATGGGGTAAGAGCGCGCAATGCATTGTCTCTGATTTTCTCAAATTGCCCATCCAAGGAATTGACATGCTGATGGAGAAACTCATAAAATGCACCCAAAGGAAAGGCAACGGCATGCCTGTCTTTGTTTTTCTTGTACTGGGCCTTTACACTTAGATCAAATGATTGCTTTGTTGTTTTCAGGAATTCTTTCAAGCCGGTTTCTTCCCATATGGAGAAATCTTTCAAGGAGGGAGTTATGAGTGTTGTGTATGGTACATTCATTTCAGGGATGGTCAACGGTATGCTTAAGAAATCCAGGTTGGCATCCCCATTCATTCCTACCCGGGCTTCCAGGTGGTCCTCATTGTTTACAGCAGAGAAGTTGTGATTGTATTTGTACTGATTGAATCTAGCACCAGCTTGCCAGCTGGCTTGCTGGGTGAGAGGATTTAGAAGCAGCGCGTAATTATTCAGGAAGTCTATCTTCCCTGTTAACTTCAGGGGAAAGCTAACTTTCAAATTCCCTTCATTATTTGAGGATGCTGTGATTTCAAATGGTTGTGCTGAAAAGAAAAGAGAGTTTTTCAAAGTTCCAAGGACTTTCCCCGTTAAGTCAGCAGTGTGCTCCCCAGTTATCTCTGCCTTCCCTTCTCTATGCAGGGTACCCCTGGCAGTTAGAACGCTGGAGCCCACATGCTGAGATTCAGCTTTGGACTCAATTTCAAACTGAGAAGAGTTGAAGAAACTCGATTCCCAGGCCAGTTTTTGTGTGACTCTTAGGTGTTTGCTATTGATGTTATTGGACAATCCCAAGGAAGCAGTGGGTCCTTGCACAGTGAGGGTAATTTGGGATGAATGTCCTCCCTCATCTGAGAAATTGGGACAGGCCCAATTCCATGACCCTGTCCCAGAAGAAGTCCATGTCATGTGTCCAGCTTCCAACTGAGTCTTGATTTCATTGTTAAAGGAAGCCTTGCTGGAGAAGTCTAGCTTGGGAATATTCAACCTGTGAAAATACTTTGTGTGGCTGTCTAGAGTAAGCTGACTGTTTATCTTGAGAGTCACGCCATTATTAAACTCCATAGTATTTTTTTCTGTGTTCAAGCTTGCTACTGTCTCCGATTGTCCTTCCACGGTCTGTCCTGAAAACCGCATTTCACCTTCATGCTCCATCCGCAGGTGCTTGCTGGAGAAGTTCATGGATTCCTTCAGTACCAGTGGACTGGTATTTGGCTCTAAGAGTTGCATGTGTGCTTGAAAATCAAAACTGAGAACTTCTAATTTGGATTCTCCTTTAGCAGCGACAGAAGCTGTGATCTCTGCTTTGTTGCCTGAAGTGGTGACATTCCTTATGTTGGCATTTGCATCTAAGGTGAAGAGAGGAGACTGGATTTTCAAGATGCTGTGCAGTTTACCAAAAGCAGGAATTCCAATTGTGTGTGAGAGGTGGGGAAGCTGAAATTCTGGTATGTGAATGTCAGGGACTTGAACATCTTTAAAGTTAAGCTTTGGGATTACAAATTCTGGAATTGCAATTTCTGGAAGATGGAAGTCTGGCAAAATGAGCCCAGCAAGAGGGCTGTCCCCTATCTTTAGATCCCTCAGGTACACTTCTGGAACTGGCCACTGTAGATCGCTGTTCAGTATCTGGTCCAGAGTTCTGATGATCTTGGCTTTTATTTCGACCAAGTCAATTGTAAAGGATGGTATGTGGAAGGTGTTGAGGATGGTAAATTTTGGCGTGGAAAATCTGGATGGGATTGTTATATCCTTCAACATCTTGAAATTTATCTGAACAGATGGAATCCGCAGATCTGTCAGGGGGATGATGAAGTCAGGAGTCTGGAAAGTAGCTGCTTGGAGAGCTTGGAGACTCACTTCAAAGGCAGGCATGGTCCCCAGGAAGGTCCTGATTTCAGGAACAACGAATCCCTTCTCCACAAACTCTTTCACATTTTCAGCCCAGTTTTGGATGGAGTATTGCTCTGCAAAGTCAGTCAGGTTCTTCGAAGCAAGAATCCACCAGTCACAGATATAGGTGACCAAGGTATTGTAAACTTGGCTCGCCAGGGACAGGTATCGCTTAAGTTCCTGCTGAATGTCCATTTGATAAATTCGGTCTCGTACATCTTCTAGAGTGTCATGGAATTGGGCTTTTATGTGAATCAAAACATCCTGCAACCAATCAATGAAAAAGGTTACTTTGATGTCCTTGAGCTTTTCTAGATAGTTCGAGACCGTGCCCTGGAAATCCTCAAGCCAGAGTTTCAGGGCTGCAGCTTTCTGTGGCAGTTCGAGAGCTCGGATTTCACCATTGATCCTTTGAGTCACCTCACGAATTTTGTTATTGGTTTCATCTACAAACTGGGGGTAATCAAATGATTTTAATCTCTTCACCAACATGTTAAGAAATCTGTTAACTTCTTCCATGATTCTTTTTAAAGACAGTGCTTTAAGCTGTTTGACAGCGCCATCAATCAACCCAAGCAGTTTCTCATAGTATTCTTTGATCTCAACCCGTTGTAAGGTGTTGCTGAGTTTCTGAACAGTCTCTTTCAGTTTATACTGCTGGGCCAACTTTACTGATTTCTCAATTAAAACCTGGATTTGTTGGTCTAATTCATATTTCTCAATGAACTCATGAACAATAGCTCTAAAAGTATTGATTTTTTCAGTTACTTTAAAACCTGCCATAAGATTCATAACAAAGTATTTGACATGCTCAACAATGTCATTTATTCTCTGAAATAGAACTCTGGTTCTCAGTTGATCAAAAAGCACTGAGACATCAATAGCTTCAACTTGTTGTTTTAACTTGGCAGCAAGCTGCTGGATGTCTGTATTCTGAACCTGTGTCTCAAACTGCTGCAATTTTTCTTGTATCTGGATTTTGATTTGATATTTAGCATCTACATTTTGAATCCAAGATGCAGTGCTACCTCTGATTTTGTTAAAATCAATATTTTCTACAAATAAATACAGATCATGAATTGATTTTACTAGACTTACACGGATATGATAATATTCATCAAGGCTTCTTAATTTTTCAATGATTCGATCAATAATCTTAATAACAGTTATTTTTAAATCACGTAAGTCATAATTATCTTTAATATACTGATCAAATTGTATCACGTATGTCTGAAGTTGAGAGAGCTTCTCATTGAGGCTGATTTTGGCATTATCTATTGCGATTTCGACATCATTTTCAGTAATTTTATAATTTTCTCGGAAAGCTGTTAGTTTTTCCTTGACACCGGAAACCTGTCTCTCCAAGTTGAGTGTATTCATATAGTCATTAATTTCCTGTGGGAGTCTGCTCAGGACTGCTCTGTACTTCCTCACAAACTGATCAATATTGATACCATTTAATTCTTTCTGTATGGTTTCCAGTACAGTTATGATTGCTCTTCGGTTTCTCTCCAAATATTCCGGCAGGCTTTGAAAGAAGGGGAGGCTGATGGTGTGAACGTCTTGGTTCTTATCATACTTGACAAAAGCAACAATTATAAATTCTTGGGGCTTTTCAACAGCCTCCTTCAGGTCAGTGAGGGTTCGCCCGCTCAGCTCTACACCGACTTTGTCTTCTGTGTTGTAGGCTTCTAACTGCTGGCTATACTCATTGTCATTCAGTTTGGTCTTGAATTCCCAGGTGCCCGTCTGCTCAGCAGGTGTGAGCAGGGTGGTAACTCTGTGATTGAGAGCCGTGCTGATGCTATTCGCAGACGGGAGCTGGTGACTGCTAGACCCTCTGAAATCATGAGAGAAAGCCAGGGACAGAGGCTCTACTTTGACCAGGAATTTGTTATAGAGCTTCCCATTGTGTTCTCCCCAGAGAGCCAGTTTCCCATCACCACTTGTATGTGCATCGATGGCCAAGTTAAATGGAGCCACAACAGAGTGGAAAACATTGTTGAAATGCAGCGAGTCCGAGTTATAGTTTGTAACAATGTCAATGGAGGAAGCCAGCCCAATGACGTCTGTGTTGAGCCGGTGGCTGAATTCTGTCCCTTGAACCCTAGCTACAGTGTCTGCTCTGTAACTTGCTGAGAAGTCGGCGTAAGAAATGGTGTAGATGTGCTTGATTTCATCACTCTGATAGGCTCCTTTGAGGTTGCCTACCACGTTCAGTTTCAGGGGTTCCAGCTGTACCTTCCCATTGCTGGTCAAGTCCAGAGCATTGTATTTCAAGTTACTGTCTAAAGTAGTTACAAGAGAATAGGGCTGCAGCTGGAAGTTAAAATTTTGCTTATAAAACTTGTCAGCGCTATAAATGTTGTCTAGTTTTGAGGAGAAGTCCAGCGATAGACCTGCAATGTGCAGACTGTTTGCATGGTCTATTTTCATCTCGGCGTATGAGCCCATCATGTCGTTGGAAAGTTTCAGCCCTTCTTGGTTGATTTTGAAGTTGAAGACGTTTTTGCTGTCAACACCCAGGATCATGGCTTGGTACACACTTCCCAGGGCCATCTCCGTGAGGGCAGCTTTGCCATCTAGGCTGAGTTTGGCATAGTGTTCCCGGAAGCGGCTATTCATCATTAGTTTCATGGATGCCCCAGAGAGGCCAAGCTCCGCGTTCATCTCATTCTCCAACAACAAGGGACTGTACTTCAAGTTCGTTGTTGCACTAGTAGATATCCCGTCTCGAGTCAGCCTGAGCGTTGCTTTGTGAGCACCAGTATTAATTTTGTCAGTGCCTGTGATGTCAGCGTTTAGTTCAACACCTTGGGAATTTAGCAAAGCAGTCAGCAGGGTAAAGAGCCTCATGGACTTGTAATTGGCCTGATACTCAGATCGCAGCAATGCACTCTGCTTAGAGAAGGTCATATCCACCTTATTAGAAGTGGCAAAGTTCTCATACTGCCCACTGCTATCCGATTTCACAGTCAGTTCATAGTTTTCATATTTCAGGGAAGCAGTGTTTCTGAACATGCCATCTTGCAGATCCGAGGTGGAGGTGATAGAGAGGGTTCCGTCCTGGTAGATTCCCGTTATCTGGTTGGTGCCCTGCAGGTAGGTGGAGTTAAACCTCAAGGTGGACTCTCCACTCAGCCGGCCAGTGGATGGATCCATCTGACAAGACAGGTCATAGGTGCCTTTAGTGTAGAAGGAAGCAGCTCTGAACTGCCCATCGACCTTGACATTTTTGACATACAAGTGTTGTTTCTTCTTTGAGTCCACCTGAACTGTATAAGACATCTGTGGTCCCAAGGAGCTAGATGCCTCCAGGGTTAGTAAGCCTTTTGAGACTGGGTTGTTTCCAACTTTCTCGACATGACTCAATTTGATTTTCGACTCTAGAAATTTGTGGCGTAGAGACCCATCACACGATAATGTGAGTGTGTTCCTGTGGTCATATGTTGTTTCTCCAGATCCTAACATAAAAATCAAAGACATTGGTTAAATTAAGCAATGAGTTTTCAGAACAATGTTGACAGTCTCATAATAATATAGACTCATTTACCTGCATCATTTGTGAAATAGTCTCCTTATTTATAACACACACATGAAATCTGAAGACTGCAGACCTCCTTGGGTCCTCTTATCAAATGCATGTTATATTCAATAGTTTTGATGTCATGTGACTATTTCGCTTGTAACTGCCTAGCAGAATATCTAATACTTATTATATGCTTTGTATATGTTTTCTTTAGTTGAATGAATGAAAAAGCTTCCAAGAAGCAAGGAAAATACAGGAAAGCTGAAGTCTTTTCCCCCCACAGAGGCTCTCCCATGCAGTGCACAATCCTTGTCCACCCTTAGCCTGAGCAGGCCTTACCTTGCACACTGTAGGACAGCAGATCAACCACAGAGCTGGCCTTCATGCGGTACTGAGCCTGAAGGCTAAAGTGATCTCTGCTGGTGTTACCGCCAGTGTAGGAGGCAGACCAGTTGTACAAGTTGCTATAGACATTTGTGGAAAGGTCTAGAACACCCAAGAGAGGCACTTGTAGTGGATACGACGTGGGGATTGTAAATGCGGGCACTTGGAACTCTTGAGATGGCAGATGCAATCCCACAGACTGAAGGTTGATAGCTGGTGTTCTAATGCTCTCCGGCATGCGGAGGTCTTTAGAGGATTTGCCACCCAAAGGCAAAGGAATGTCAATTTTCACATTACTCTTGTTCAAGGTATATTTGACTCGGCCATCACTGAAATAAAGAAAGAAAATGTTCTCAACAGTCAGGGATCAAGCATTCAATACTCTTTGTCTTTGACCCTCTGAGCAACATTGCATCTGCTCTATTACCATGCTCCCCTGAGCTTTCCCTCATCCACGTTTGCATACCTTTCCCTTTTCCTCTTCCTGAAAAACTCTTCCAAAGTCCTTCAAGATTCCCCTGTTCATTATCTCCAACCTTTATACCCACTCACGGAGAATGTTCTCATTCTGCTGATCAGGGTATTTGTTGATTTGTTGGTGTCCGTAAGGTATTGTACAGTGCTTTATCCAGTTTCTGCCTGCTCACTGCACCTACTTTGCTATTTGGCACATAATGGACACTTGACACATGTTTGTTAAAATGAATCAAGCCTCTTGGCAGGTGGAAGGGACACAGGTGTCGGAATCTGTAAACTTGGATGATAGCATCAGCTTCCCCTAATTGGTAATGATATATTAGATTGAGCTTTTCTGGGTCTCAGTGATGGTACCTGCAAAGTGGGGATAATACTGCCCTCTCTGCTGACTTGCAGAGGCAGCCTTGGATACTAAATGACAGAGTGCTTTGCTGCCTTTTTAATACTAAGGAAATGCAATAGACGATTATGATGACCTATGAAAATAAAGTAGGTGGGGATCTGTTATATATGAATAAACTAACCACTGTTGTGCTGTAAAAGGGGTTGGGTTCTGCTTATACAGGTCCCAGCACTTAGCATGGGGGTTAATAATGCCCACCAAGATTCTGTCGGATGCGGACATCCTGAGTTTGCACTAGTAAAGGGAGGCTTCTGGGCCTCTGTAGTTACCACCCCGTTATCTTGAATAATCTTTATCTATACGAGGCTGGGCAGACTTCAGTCCTTATGTAGTAATCTGGCTCGTTAAATTGTGCTGCTCAGCCATAGGATACAGAAGGGCCTACAGAACACAGGGCATTTTCTGAATCCTGGAGGTAGCACAGAGATCTGTCAACTTAGAAAAAGAACATTGTCTTTTCAGCTCATGCTCTGACTTTTTTTCATGAAATGAAACAAGGCATTGTGTATATTTTTTGTAGACATAGGCACAGAGTAAGAAGTATGTATGCATCTTATTTTCCGTTAAGAATCACATTATAATGCAAATCGAATATCTTTTGGAATATTGCCTTCATCTAACATTCAGAGGCCCTCCACAGTTCAAGAGCAAGGGTCATCAATGGTTCCTTTCAGACTCACCTTGCAGTCTGCGTAGCTAAACATGTATGGTATATACTGACCTGGAACATGGGGCAGGATCACTTGTAGTAACAGAAACCTGAATGCCTTTCAAACTCACATCACAGTGAATGTGACGTTACCAAAGGGAAAGTACCAAACAAAATCTTCCAGTATTATCTTAGCTTCTTTTTGCCTAGCTTGGTGCGCTCACATTAGGGTCCCATGTTTAATAATGCAACAATGTCATTGTTTGTGCTCTCACTGGTTATCTCAATGTTCTCAAATTATTTTCTTAAACATTTTAGCTAAAAAGTCAAAATGAAGTAAAACGTTCCCTTTACTCTGCCCAGCCCAAGAGAAAAAGCTCTCTGGTTTCCTCTTGTACCTTTTGAGGAAGAGGTTGTCTGGCATGTGAAAGTCTGGTAGTCCCATTTTCTGGAGGTTCAACTCTGTGAGTCCATTGAGGTGATCGTGCAAAGTCTGGGCATAAGGAAGGCCCCTGGATGCCTTCTGAAGCCATGTGCTCGTTGCCTGCAACATGAAAGGAACCTTTCAGAGCATGAAAGGGCCTGGATGCGCCTCCAAGCACACTTGACCTTAGTTGATAATTTCTGTCTGACAAGTCACTTGTCAGGCAGGGTGATGCACTAAAGTTAGAAATAGGTAATAGAAAATGATGAAGTTTTGTAACCAGTCATTGCTCTCTTCCCATAGGTTATAAAAGAATGTGTCACATATTTAGACCCCTAGCAGGTGTCCTGATGCTTCCTAGTCTACCTGTTGGCACAGCAAACTCTTCTGCTTAATGGATCTCTGTGAGCTTATCACGTGCAGCTTTGTGTGACTTGGTCATTACTCATGTACATTTCCATCTTGCACCTTTCATAGTATCCTGCATATAACTTAGTTAGGATGCAATTACCATTTACCTTCATGTATTTATTTTGCTGAATATTCATACTTACAACTATTAATTTGGAACCCATGTGACGGAAAGTCACGTCTGTTTGAGGGACTCTGTGATCCAGAAGGTTATTGGCGTATGCATGCAGCGCTTTAGGGTAGCCAGAAAGATCCAAAGGAAAATTTGAAGCCATTTTTTTGGTATCCACATTGGTGCCTGTGTTCCAGTCAAATTCAATCTTCTCATCATCTGAAAATGCAGGTCCGACATGGCTGTCAGTGGTATGGTATTAGGACAGCCTGTAGTGATGGTTCTCAACAGCACACATAAGGACACCGCAGCCTTGGGAGGGTTCACACAGGGAAGAGCTACATACCGTAACGCCATGCCAGTCTCTTGGAAACTGTTGAGCCATAGGCCGTAGCAGATGAATCCATTTGTAGGAGCAGTTTGGTGGGGGACCAGTGGGTATGGGCCTCAGTCCTGGCTTCTGCTTGCAAACGGGGTATGGAAATAACACCTTTGATTTTGCCATCTCCCTTTTTGTCAGCACTATTGAAAAGGAAATCAGTTAGGATCAGTGATGTCCATTCCAAAGAGACACACAGGACTTAATAGCTCTCCAGCCTCGGCCCAGTCATTACACTGTCTAAAGTCCTGTTTACTTGTACCTAAAACAGGGAAGCAGGATTGAGGGGTGTGTGTGTGTGTGTGTGTGTGTGTGTGTGTGTGTGTGTGCGCGTGTGCATGTGTGTGTGTATGTGTGTGCCTGTGCATGTGTGTGTGTATGAGTGTGCTTTCACAGATTACAGGCCCTGCATATGCATGCGTGTGGAGACCAGAGGAAGACGTTGATATTTTTCTCGCTTGCTCTTCTGCCTTATTTCCTTGAGAAATAGTCTCTTATGAACCCAGCTTCACCAATTTGGCCAGAATGCCAGATCAATGAGCTCCAGCAGTCCTCTTATCTCTGCCCCCACCCCTCACCTCTGGGATTACAGATATGTGTGGTCATGCCCAGTTTTCTGTGAGGTGCTGGGGATTGAATTCAGGTCTTCTTGCTTGTGTAGCAAGCTGAACCATCTCCTCACCCCCTGAGAAGATTTTTTAATGCACCCAGCAGAGTAGTTGATAAATGGATAGCAAGTGCCTAATGAATGGTAGGAAGGTCCAGCTGAGTCTCTACAGAGGGCCAGAGCATTGAGAGTTCTGTCTGCCACATGGACTGTAAAGTAGAGGAACCCTGGCTTAGCCAGAACTAAAGCCTGAGGAAGAAGGCCAAGAGACACTCAGGTCAGGTCACCCAAGCCTTCCTTACCTTACATGACCCACAAAAGTGACCTCAGTGATTTTTTTGTTCTGAATGTCCAGGATGAGCTTGTAAGACTTTTTGTCCTTAGATGACTCATCAGAAACTCTGAGGATTGTCCCAAAGTCAAGGTCAAAATCTGGAATTTGGATTTCACTTGATAAAGTCTTGCCCCTTCGATTATATCTGAACACCATAGTAGCCTCAGTCTCCTTCACACCTGAAAATGCACAAGACAGCCAGGAAATATGAGCTAAGAGGCTGAATTTAGGAAAAGCAAGCAAAGGAAAAGGCAGCAAGACCCCAAGTACTCCAAGGCCTTCCCCAAGAACTAAATTTGCCAGGATTTACAGATGGCCCATTATGTGCTCCGAGTCCTGGAGTGCCTGCCCCTTGCATAGCTCACTGTCTGATGGGAGTGTACAAACAGGAAGCAAATCGTTCATCTATGTCAGATGGCAGTGATGATAAGGAAGACTGGATGTGAGGATCCAGAGACAGAGAGGGACAGAACAGGGCCTTTTCCCTGTGTGGTGGTCACGAAACTTCTCTGATATAAGGATAGGTGGGCAGAACCATTGTGAAGAGAAGGGCTGAGCTATGCCCAGTTCTGGGCAGTGGTGGTGACTGCATCCAGGCAGAGGTTCAAACAAGCAGAAGCTTGGAGGTGGGAACCCCTCAGTCATTCAGGGAATGTAAGTGCTAATCTGTAACATAGCTGGAATGTCTCACATCTCACAGACTATGTCACACTCTGGTCACACTCTGCCACTGCTCTATTGTGAAGCAAATGCGTGCATTTCATCCTGGATGACTATACTCTCCCCCACACTAGTTTTACCCTTCTTCCACTACAATCTCTGGTCAACACAGTCATAAATCAAATCGTTAAAATTCCCCAGTGGTCTCTGCTTTCATAACTAGGAAAAGTCATAGTTCTGACATGGACTGCAAGCCTCCCTTCCCTCCTCCTCTCCTTGTGTTTCCCGTTCCCTCGTCTACTGCGTTTCTCTCTCATACCTGTCTCAGGGATACTGGTTTGCAGCCTCTTGCTCAAATATGCCATCCATGTGTCTGTCAGCCTCGGGCCTTTGCACACACTAGACCCTTGGACTATCTCGATCTTCATGTCTTACCTCCCCCAGCCCTCTCTCTTTCTCTCAGTTTACCAGTGAAAATTCCCTTATTTTTCTTCCTCTGCCTCCCCACTCTTCTAGCCTCCCTGCCTTAAACCCATCTGCATTCTGTTTTCTTTCCTTCCCGCCGGTCTGACATTCTAAATATTTATTTGTCTGGTTAATTACTGTGGTTTCCACAAAGGTAAAGGGTTCATCTCCAGTGTTCACATCATAGTCTCAGCCCGAACAAGAGGCCTGATACTTATTGGGAACTCAGTGAATTTTTGTTAATACACTACAATAAAGGCGTTCTCCTTGTGAGGGTGAGGATGAGATGGGGCAGCCTCCTTTAAGATGCTCACCTTCTGCCTGAACCAGGAACTTCAGTGTGTCCACCGGGCCTTGTTCCTCTCTCTGGACTTGGTAGGTGGCACTGGCGGAATATTGCTCCACCTCTCCAGTAGGCTTCAGCTCCAGCTCATACCTAAAGATGCCAGCGCATGCTCAGTGCATACTGCTAGAGCTTTTGGCTACAGTGACACACAACCCCCCCCAGTCAATTCAGCTTCATATGTGATGAAAACACACTCCTTATTTTAACACTGTCTCTTGCTCTCATCATCCCCTTCAATCTCCAGGACACGCAGGGTTTTGGGATGCATTGAACAAGTGTTGGCTTGTTGTGCCAGCAGGGCTGGGCACGAGCAGAGTAGGCTGTGAGGATGAGCCGCTAAGCCTGGTGAAGGCTTTGAGCACCCTGCAAAACTCAACTCTGCAAAGCTCATCCCAATGGCTTTGGAGACTCCAAAACTCATAAAAGGAATCAGGAGTAACTCAGAATCTGCTGTAATCTCTGCCTCCAGTGTATGAAGGGGATCAAAGGGACCCCTAAAATGTTGGCCACAGGACCACTGCTTTAAGTACCCAAAGGATGGTGTAAGTGCTTTATGGCTGGTTACATGAGCCTGCAATGCATCACACTTTTCCCATACTGTGGAAGAAGGGCAGGTGCGGGGTGGTCACTTAGCATCTCTAACCTGGTGTCTCCAGTCAGTGGGAAGTAGGAGGCCGAGTCTGTGGAGCTGGCATTGGAGTAAGCCCCCGTGCTGCAGTAGTCCATGCCTGTGAAGAAAGGCTTGCAAGATGACCAGGACTGCCTGTTCTCAATCAGAGGTGGGACCATTTCCGTTTTGGTGGTAGAGATCAAGTGCAATGTGTTGCTGGTGGAGAATGGAGAGTCTGAGTTATCTTTGTGTCATGAACTGAAATGCCCATCGCTGGTTCTCACCATGCCATGCAATGCACCCTTAGCCCCCTCTCTGCCTCTCCTCTGTCCACACCCACCTCACATTATTTGGTTCATTGGGAAAAGTTAATAGTAGGGAAATTATCAGTGTTTCTAACAATCCCAGGAACTCTCATGTTTCAGATTGTGCATTCGTTATGTAGACACCTTCAATCCCAGCAGAAGACCCAGGATTCTCATTTTGTACTGGAAACTGGCTCCTTCTACGTAGGATGCAGGGCAGGATGAATTCTGTCACTCCTCTGAGATCTCAGCCCTGCTTTCTTTTCACCATTATTAAACATACTCAAATCACATCTCCCATTTACCCCACGTCCCCCCCCCCACATACTTCGTCCTTCCCTGTTTTTGTCTCCCTCACAATCAGGTAGATTCCCTTTCTCTCCACATTTCACTGGCCTCTGGGCTGACTGCCTCCCTTATAGTTCTGAAAATGCATCCACCAATATCTCTAATCCCCTTCCTACTTCTCAAGCCATTCAATCAACTATCGCTTTATTGTCCTTGATCTCTCAGAAGAATTCAGTAGAGATGCTTAATTTATGGTAAGATTAAGATATCAGAGGCTTACTCTGAAAAAAATTATACTACTCTTTTCCCATATGTAATTTATAAATTGCAAAGTAAGGTAAGGTCCAAAAGTGTTTTTAAAATATTATTTTTATTTATTTGCAAGGAGAGAGAGAGAGAGGGAGAGAGAGAGAGAGAGAGAGAGAGAGAGAGACTATAATTGAGAATGGGTGTGCCAGGGTCTCTTGCCACTGCAGATGAACTCCAGATGCATGCACTGCTTTGTGTATCTGGCTTTATGTAGGTACTGGGGAATTCAACTTGGGCCATCAGGCTTTATAAACAAGTGCCTTTAAGCACTGATCCATGTCTCTAGCCCCCCCCCCCAAGAGTGTTCTGATTTTTCACTAGAAGATTAGTATTTTCCCGGTAATATCTCTTCATTTTTGATGTTGTCCCAAGTCAAGCTTTGGTAATGTGTTGGAATGCTGGCAGTCACCTATCCAGGTGTGTCTATGCTCTGTCTGTTTTAGCTCCTGAGGACCCCTTATGGCCTGGGTTCTTCTTTTGCCTCCTGGCTACTCTTTCTCACTGTTTGCTATTCATTCCCCATTTCCAGTCACACATCTGTGTTCTCCATGTTCTAGCCCTAGTCTCAATTTATTTAGTAAAATGTGGAAAATAGAAGAAAAGATAATTATTTAGTATCCCCAGGTCTAAGATGTATTAAAAATAAGTAATCCTTGGGGTTGGAGAGATGGTTTAGTGGTTAAAGGTGCTTGCTTAGAAAGCTCACAGCCCAGGTTCAATTCCCCAATACACACGTAAAGCCAGATGACTAAGGTGGTGATGTGTCTGGAATTAGTTGGCAGTGGCAGGAGGCTCTGGCATGCCCATACCCACTTCATCTCTCAGGCTGTCTCTCTAGCTCAAGTAAAAAAATAAATAAAAGAAAACCTAAATAATCTAGCTCATATCTTTATATTCACTTTTGGTTATAGTTCTATCTTTATAAAGGTTTAATTCACATTTATCCCCTATATACATAGTTATCACAAGCTTAGATCTGCATATTAGAGAAGGGCTTAAGTATTTATGTGATATGGGGGGTGGGGAAGGAGCTTGGGAGAGAGAGAGAAAGAGAGAGAGACAGAGACAGGGAGACAGAGACATATTGGGGACAGGAAGGGGGATGGAGATCAACAAAAACCAATTGTATATGAAAAGGCCAGAATGACGGAGACATAAATCCTGTATGTCACTAAAAATAAATAAAAATAATAGCTAATCCAGAACCTTCCCTCCCTCTTTTCCTGCAGTTTCATTAGAGCCTGAATACCTCAGTTACATAGCTTGACTAAACCCTGAAGCTATGTCCTCAGCTCTCTCTCCCTAACAGGCCAGGACGACCTGGCTGACAGAATTACCTGCCACTGAACAGCTTCACCGGCCTCTGTGGAGAAGGAATGATGATCTTCAGCTGCCCAGCTTTCAGGGCCACACGGGCCTCCAGGCCTGACTCGTGGAACAAGTTGGTGTTCATCTGGATGCCACTCCTAGCAAAGTCGGGCAGGACAGTGCCCATGTTGGTTACAAACTCCACAGACATGGAAGGCTTCGCTAACAGTTCAGCCTGCATCTGTGAATCAGAAAATGACCAATTCAATGTCATATGCCCACTGGCTGACAGATGAACCTCCCTTTCCCACCCCTGTTAACTCACACCCCACGAAATACAACACGATGTTGTATTTCGAGGAAGAAAATTGGAAGTGTTCAGTTACCCAGAGTCAGCCTGCAGTGCCCAGGACCAGGAGATACCCAAACTAACTTTAAGCATAACTGGATAAACCCAAGGCAGGAATACTCATTTGTTGAGAGAACAGCGATCTCTCCTTTTACTGCGGCACCTCAAGAGGTGATGTGCAGAGATGCAAGCTAATGGGATCCCAAGAATTTTCATAAAAATGAACGAGGATATTACAATCACGATTCTCTGTGTCTTGATCTAGAAACATTTTTAAAGCATGAAACCCATCCTGGGGGAGAAGAAACCCAGCCACCGACTTCCTTGTGATCAAGGCAGAGACTCACATTGGCTAACTCTAGTTTTACTCCAGCCTTGGTCCCGGGAGTGATGACTCCAGATGAGGTCACTTGCAGTGGTACCCCCATTCCGGTGGGGAGCTCAAAGGCATTGTCCATGAAGATGTAGTGAAGAAACAAGTCATTCTGTGAACCCTTCCTTATGGCCTCTCCAATCTGCAGTCAGTAAGAGAGACCAATTTAAAGTAAGCCTTGTATAGCTGAGTTTTGTTAAATGTGACCTTCTTAACACCAGACAAAGACTTATCTGTTTTCAGAAAGGAAGGAAACAGTGCATTTTGATTAGCTGAATAGTTTGATAAATATTGGTTACCAGCTCCTGGTATTGGGATATAAAATGTTACTCTGGCTTGAATGCCATGTCATTTTAAACGGCTGATTCAGAAATACTGCCACAGCTCAGACCTTTATGAATCAAAAAATGTTCCGTGCACCATAGTGGCTCCTATCCATCTGCTGCCAAGATTCAGCCACAGCCTTTGATGGGCACTACCAGCTGCACACTCCAGCCATAGGCCCTTCTGCAGTGACGTGACAGACAGCTGTGGCAGGAGCCCCTATCTGTGCTTCTTTTATTTACCCACTGGGGTGTTTTGTGTTGATCGGCAACTTGACATGGCCTAGAATCACCTGTGAGGGATCATGAAGATCAGGTTAGCCTCTGGGCAGGTCTGTGAGAGAGTGATTATCTTGATTAGGTTAACTGAGGTGGGAAGGCCCACCTTAACTGCGGGTAAAGACCATTGCGTGGGCTAGGTCCCTGGAATATACTAGAGAGCTGGCTGCTCAGCAGTGTTCATCACTCTGCTTCCTCACTGTGGACTGAATGTGACCAGCTGCCTCCAGCTCCTGTCACCGTGCCTTCCCAGCCATGATGGATGTAGCCTGGCGCTGTAAGCTAAACTAAACTCTTCCTCCTTCAAAAAAATATTTATTTGTGTGTGTTCCTCTGTGTGTCTATGTGCATTTGTGCATGTCAGGGTCTCTTACCACTGAAAATGAATGCCAGACACATGTGCCATTTTGCATCTGGATTTATGTGGGTGCTGGGGCATCAAACCCAGGCCACCAGGATTTGCAAGCAAGCTGAGTCATCTTCCCAGCATCTGGAGTTTTATGAATTTTAAGTAATATATATTCTATCATAACATGACTTAATTCTGTTTTTTCAAAATCTGATTGCAAATGAGAGTTTACTAGAAGTATACTATGGTTAAAAAAAAAAATCAATGTTTTGATCCCAAGGAGCAACTGAAATGATGTCTATGTTAACATGCATTGGTTCTTGTTTTCAATAATATCTTCATAAAAGATCTCGAGGCCTGTTTTCTTTCTCTTGTTTTTATGTTGTAGTGCTGGGGACGAAACTCAGGGCTTGTACATACTAGGCAACCACTCTATCACTGAGTTAGACCTCTGCTTCTGAGACCATATTTATTAACATGAACATGATTATTCATCTAACCATAGGGAATATTTTGTATATTTTCTCCTTTATCAGTAAGTTAATAATAAAACTAAAACACGTTTGGATAGCAGATTATATTTTGGCAAATGCCTTCTATCGTAATCATTTTTCCATTTCAATATTAAAAGGAGCTTCGGTATAGGCAGAGAAAGATACTTGGTGTTGTTTTCCAGAAGAACATATCAATGCTCTTGAACGACAGAAGTAACACGATGAACAACATCATTTCTGAATGGTACCAATTTTAACTAAAATTCAAGGTGAACCCTTGTCTTTGAAGGCAGTACAAACACTTTCTCTAGTTTGTGTGGTTATAATATTAAATCTGGGAGTTGAAGAGATCTAAGAAGAGTTTGGCTAATCCAGAGCCTTCAAATGGGTCCGGGGTCACTTACCATCTGGGGGATTCCCCGCAGAGTGTGCACACCATTCATCAGCATCCTGCCCAGGAACTGGAGGTCTTGAAGCTTGATAAAGCCAAGCTCTTCTCCCAAGATGCGGAGGTAGGCTTTGGCTTCTGGGATTTCATTAGATTTCAAATCTTTGATCAACTTGTCCACAATGGGCATGATTCCATTTACCATGTCCTGGGAGTTAAGTGACAAAATATCTAGTGAGATACCAGCTCTGTCCAACACAGTGAGATTCCTGAGATGGGTCTCTGTGTTGTAGCTGTGATGTGCCAAAACATAGCCCTCATGGCAGCAATACGGGGAAGACAGCAAAACCAGGTTCCTCTACCTTTTACTGAAAGGTAATTCCTCTAACCACACAAAATCTCTGAGCTATTGTCCAGGATAGCCATGCATTCAAAGCTGATCTTAAGGACAACACACACATATTGAGGGGCACCTCTGCTCTCTAGGACTCCTCTAGATCAGAAGGCCTTCTCTCCCTTCTCTCAGTTCTCTTCAGAAACGTCTCCTGTCAAAGTGTTGGGATCTCTTGTAAATAAGTAACTACCAATAAATCAGATAAGACTTTGAGAAAGACCCACACCTAGACACATTGTTAGATAGGAAGAGTTCTATAAATTGATGAACAGGCACCGAGAAACAAAAGAGGTTGGCAAACTCCAATGGCTCAGCCAGAAACGAGAAGATGGAGATGAGGCAAGCAGTGAGTGTTTGGGAGAAAAACGTGGCTCTACTTCTTAACCTTCACTGTGCATGGACGTCCTCGGAGTCTTGTTAGAATGCAGGCCTGGTTCAGTAGGTCCTGGGCAGGCCTAATAACCAGCACTTTGAGCATACCCTCATAAGGTGCTAATCGCCAGACCACAGGTAGAAAAACAATGAAGGAGCAGCAGCTCCAGCTTATACCTGGCCTCTACTAGCTCAGGGCCAGCTTTCAAGCAGATTTGATGCAAGTGAGAGCAAAAGTTAATAGTAATCATGAAAATATTTACAATACAGTCCTATTCGCTTACGGAACAATCAAAACCAATGTCAGGCAGCATGTTTAGCATTTTCCATACCTTATTTCACAGAGTCTTTAAGTAGTGGTGTGACATACACAGCTTGAAGATAATTCATCCTTCCCAATCATCTTTTCTAGGGAACGTCTAACAAGTCTGTTCTTGGACACAAAGGGTTTCCAAGAGGCCCTTGAGGACACCGGCTCTTAGCTACAGTGGTTACTTCAGCTAGGGGACCCTCCGTGTCCTTCAGGCATAGCAACGAGTGGTTTGTTTGCACTGACACCCAGAGCTTTCCTCGAGGGGATACTCGGCCAATCATACCTGTTCGTGCTTGTCATCTCGGGTATAGCCAAAATGATCCACCAAGACCTTTGAGACACGATCAGGAACTTTCCCATTGACCCAATACAAGGCCTTGTTAACACTGTCTGGGAAAAATCCGTGCTTCCCAAAAAGAGCCTCCATTGTTGGCTCAAAGCCTTTTCCTTCTAAGCCAATCTGAGAAAGAAAATCAGGCAAGAACACACCATTAGATATTGGACTGGATCACAGCCCCTCTTATTCTCTTTATTTTATTTTTTCCATTTAATTAAACAAGCATCTGACAAAAACTCCAGGGAAAGGGCTGAGCTTAGCACTTCGCGGAAGTGGTTTAAATTCTCACTAGAATTTTGAAAGGCAGAACTCATTTGTCTTTTTCTAGAAAAGGCAGCTTGGGATCACGGAGGATAAATAATTAAACTGAAGACTCAGAGTTGGGAGGAGATACGGGGTTTAAGGCAGACATGTCTCATGCATTTAGCGCAATGAATAGTTCATGCGTTTTCTTGGGTTTGGGGTTAAAGGGTTTTTGAGATGTCTTCATTTCTGTTAATGTAAGGAGCCATGCTTCAGATGACCCCTAGTGGACAGAGATGGTATTGTTGGTAATGACATGACACTTCAGCCTATCACATACCTCGAATAGGTCACTTGAAGCAAATCCAAAGACGGTGAGGGTTGTTTTCAGCATGCTCTCTATGGGAAGATAATTGTTTGGATCAAATATAAGATTCCCTTCAATTTTGGCTGAGACTTGATCAAACGTTGGAAGAGAAACAGATTTGGAAAAGTGATAGTTCCGGGAAAATTTTCTGAAGTCCATGATTGTTGGAAGTTGAGAATCCTTCAGAGCTTCTTTCACTAAACTTTTCAGACTAGATGAAAAGGAAAAATATTCTTTGAGACAAATACCATGCTACTAGTCTGTTGTCTCTTGTATCCTAAGAAGACATGGCTTTCTAACTGCAACTAAGATACGCTGTGGGTTTCATTGGCCCCCAAGGCTTTGGCTCAGTCTGCTACACATTATTTACACAAGTGTTTGCTGGAAAAGGAAATGTTCTCCCTGAGGGGAGGCAGTGCTGTACCAGAACGGGGCATGGAATTCCAGCCCAGTGCCCTCATGGCACATGGCACAAAGCTACCTTTACTTACTCTTCGATATACAGTTCATCCGAGTTCAAGATGTTGGCAATATGAGATGCCACGAAGTTTTTCACTTGCTCATTCGGCTCTCCTGGGAGAATCTGGGTAATTTTGGTAATATCTGACGAGGAAGGCCCCCTCATCAGCAAGAGATAGGCAGCCAGTCGCTTCTCCACTGGAGAGGTGACATCCACAAAAGTCTCCAGAAGAAGCCCTCGGATCTGCAGCCAAAAGAGGAGATTTTAGTCACTCCCCTTCAGTCAGGACACAGGAAATACACGGACAACACTGGCATGATGTTAGTTTTGATATGAAAATCTAATTTCTTCCTAGTAGGGCTGAAAATGTTGGCAATGACTTCTCGCTAGCATACCCCAGAGCAACCAGCTCAAGATAAGTTTCAATTAAAATACACAGATTGTGACGAAGTTATGACTTGTTTGTGGGTCTGCCACTAAACTGAAAATTAAAAATTGTTGTAATAAAGCCAGGTAAGGTGATTCACGCCTTTAATCCCAGCGCTCAGGAGGCAGAGATAGGAGGATCACCTGAGACTACATAGTGAATTGCAGGTCAGCCTGGGCTAGAGTGAGATCCTACCTTGAAAATCCAAAAAAAAAAGTAATAAAATTATTTCATTTTGAGGATAAAGATTTCTATCTTCCCAGAGATACTAAGAGTTTGGGGCTAATAAGAGGTAGTTTTCAGCACTCTGGTGTTTTTTCCTCCCTAGCTAGAACAAAATTCACTAATCTAGTGTGGTTAGATTGGGCAATAGCAATGATTTCCCAGGATGAGCATAATGGTCAGTGAGCAAATGTAGCAGAACATTCATATTCTGTGTGATGGAGGAGCAGCAAGGTGGAGTGTTTTTTTTTTGCTCACATACTGCTAAGTCATCAAGTTAATAGACTTGTTAAAACTTGCCATTAAAAACAGTAAAAAGGGGGCTGGAGAGATGGCTTAGCAATTAAAGCCTTTGCCTGCTAAGTAGTAGGACCCAAGTTCAATTCCCCAGTACCCATGTAAAGCCAGATGCATAAGGTGGCACATGTGTCTGGAGTTTGTTTGTAGTGGCTGGAGGCCCTGGCGTGCCCATTCTCTCTCTCTCTCTCTCAAATAAATAAATAAAATATTTAAAAAACAGTAAAAAAAATAGATCAGATTTATAACCTGTGATGGTTAGGTTTTGTTGTCAACTTGGATCTTTTAAATTTTGTTGGGTGGGTCTCTGAGGATGTTTACAGGAAGACAGCCTCTCAGTAGGGGGCAGGATATAAGGAAGCTCAGGAGAGTTAGATAGAAGTAAACATCCTTTCCTGTGTGGGCAGTGCAGGAAGGAAATTCCAGAGACTCAGGAAGCCATTAAGTCTGGGGAACGGTTGTAAGAGCCCACCCTAAGGCTATATAAAGGAGAAGAAATTCTCTTTGGTCCCCCCTGCCTGTTCCCTGTTGTGTGTGTGTGTGTGTGTGTGTGTGTGTGTGTGTGTGT